>JAOYSI010000298.1:1776-18381 GCA_025775065.1 Hiodon alosoides | reverse complement strand
ACCTTCAACAGTCATTCGGAACACCTCGAAAGCATAGAAGCGTTGATACTTTATTTAAAGAAATATGTCGATATTGCCTGCATTTCAGAGCTTCATATTTAATCCGAGGCATTTTAAATAATTTTAAATAACATTTCTGTCAGTGAATGTGACACTCTTGAAATGTATATATATATATACACACACACACACACACACACACACACACACAAGTATATCATCATCGGATGAAAACAGCTTTTAGAATTATTTTTCTATTTCCTCTTGGTTATCAAATTAAAGACAATGTGTTACCTGATAACAAAAGAACACAATAGGCATACAAGGGCAATTTATGCCAAAAAGCTGTTTGTTTTAGTCCATAAACCATATTAATAAAATAGTTGGGCGTATGTAAGTGCGTAACCTCTCTTTTTTGAATATTTTTTTTTTCCTTAGCTGGAAACATCAATCTGGCTCCATCTAGTGGAAATATATATATATATTCGGTTTGCATTGCTCTCAAGAAACTCAAGAACCATATTTGTTTTGTAATGAGCCATAATTTTAGTGGAACGTTGTTTATTTTATTTTTACATTGGTGTACAGAAGACTGTTTATGATTTACACCGCCTTAAACATAAAAAAGTACCAAACACTTGTGTAGACATTTAATTGGATCAGAGAGATCAACAAAAGTGTGTTGTGAGAGGCAGACGGATGACAGACGCGCTCAGCAACACAGCTTGCTCTTTCCCGCTAAGCCCTCTTGACTTTGAAGGCACTTTAATACGAAAATGTCGCTTAGACAGCTGTCTTTAGACTCCGGAGGGCGCCTGCTCCTGAATTCCTTCATGCCCCAACAGTCAAAAAAATGCAAGGATTCCATTTCTATCCATTAGTTTTTGTTTTTTTGTTCAACACATAACGGGCACCACACCGTGATATAAAAAAATAAAGAAAAAATGGTTTCAAAGTAACAATTTGTAAAGTCACGCACTGGACTGAAACCTGCGGTCCTGAGTGGAGGCGCACAACTGGATCGGCGCCACTTGGGATCGGATGGGCAGTTACCATAGGACGCTCTATGCTAATGTAGAACAGAAAACTGTCGAATACCGAGGCGCCTGTTGCTTTGCTGTGCCGCTGAACAGACGAGCACGACCGCTAGTTGGCGCCAAACCTGTTATGCAGTGGTTTTTGGCCCACAGCGTGTTAATTGGTACTACTTGCGTCCAACCTGAGGTTGATGGGGTTGGTGAAGGTAGCCGAGATACGACCATTTCAAATCGTGGAGAAAATGCAGATTTGAAATGAATAATTTAATAATATAATTTATCCCTTATGTGGGTTGTAATGAACATCCATAGACATAAAATCAGTATGCCAGACAGAGTGAGAAAAGGTTTATTTTCATATTTACATATCAAGGGATTGAAATCTTTAGGTTAATCTTGATATAGGATTAAACAATTTTTTCACTGCCAAGTTGAAATTCTGTCAATATCTGGCAGTTTGCTTGACACGCATAACTTTTTTCATGAATAAAGCTAAAGAAAACAAGCAAAAGCTTTTTAAGCGGTTTATCCATTTACATGTTGAAGACATATTCTAAAACAATGTCAGATAACTGCACTGAGCAACATGGCCGGTTCTTGTTTTAATGACGCTAATTTGTGAAATTTTCTGTCATGAAACAAACCTGAACCACTGCTGATTTAAAGCAGATTCTTTCGACGTGTGACGTTTTTACGTGTACTGAGATTAACCTTTAAAACAATATCCTTTACACTGTTAATTTATAACAAACCAACAACAAGGTCACTTGCCACAAAGCTTACGGTTTGGATTAAAACGGATATTACAAGTTCGGCAACACAGTACTCCCTACAGTCAGAAGTAAAACAAGCAATTACACATTACATCACAGCAAAGCTGTGATTTCCAAATTAAATTTGCACTGCCGTGGTTTTAGAAGAATTTGTCTGCTAACCAAACAGACATTAAAAGCACAATAAATTCAATTGAATAAAACTACACTTACTGTCAATTCTACAAATTGGAAAGAAAAAAATAATCTGTACAGTGATGGGTTTAAAATGAGATAAGACGTGTAGATACTACACATCCAGACAGGTTGCAGCCAAAAGAAACGGCAAGCATTAACCCCTACCACTTTTTCCTTACAGTCTGCTGAAGACTGCATGCCTCTGTAGCAGGACTAACTCGCAGCCGAGGGCCATCTTTTGAAGCTACAGTTGAGCAATGATAAATTACGTTGTCAAACGGCACACCAACAATCCACATGTTCTCTGGGTGAAATCCTCCAAATACCGCAAAATAAGAGCGATTTTTGGTTCATAACCAAACAAGAGTATGAAATATTGTATAAAAATACATAAAGCTTTAGCCTTCGGGAGATGCCTCTGCTACGAGACGAGAGCAGGTCGGTCTCTCCTGTCCTACGCTACAGACACGTGCTGTATTCCGCTGTGCCCCGGCCTGGTTCCGCAGGGCAGTCAGTGGTGGGCCCTCTCGCTCACAACATCCTGCAGCCGCTTGAGGAGGACGTCCTCGCTCTCCTGGCACAGCCTCTTAGACGGAGACTCAGAGCAGTCGCCCTCCATGGTGAAAGCCCTCTTGCGGCTCACGCCGCCCTGCTTGATCATCCGGTTAATGTCACTCAGTTCCTGTAGAGCAGACACAACCGGGGGCTGTATGTACCGTGAAGAAGCTTAAAAACTTTATTTTGGCAGAACCGGGCAGTCCCACCTGACTACGCGGGCTGGAATCCAGCCGTTTTTCCGATTTCCAAAATGAATAAAAATAAAAGTTTGTTTGTAAGGTTTACCTTAGAGGGACTGCCGTTGAACTTGTAGGTGAAGGCAGAGTTTGGAGTGGCACAGGAGCCGTTCTTGTGTGGGGAGACGTAGATGGAGTGCCTCTGGGACACGCGGCGCGGGGACAGAGGCTGCGCCCTCACGGACGGGAAGGGGGACAGGGGCGGAGCCTCCATCTGAGTGCAGAGAGGACCACTTTTTCAAACAGAGTGCTGGAAGCCCGGGATCGATTCGGGCCACTTTTCTAAAGTGCTCCCAGCGTTCGGCTTAGGAGTTACAAAGCAGAAAGGTTACGCAGTAATGCATGTACCAGGAAAAAGGGCAGGCAGAAATGAGTTTGGTTTAAACTCCTCAAATACATGTCATTATTGAGGAGGAATGCAAAAAAATCAATAGAGTGGGAGAAACCCCATTTGAGAGAATGGTCACCACTGTGCAGAGCATTAGGAGGGCGCACATACTGCCCCGCAGTGCAGATTACACTCTTAATGAGTTTTAAATTTAGCCACAGAAGGTGGAATTACAAACGACAGGGCATCATACCCTGTGGTCCAGGCTGTGAAGATATCGGCCCGCGAAGCTCTTCATCCTCAGCACGTACACCGAGTTGTAGAACTGGATGAGGTTCCCCCGGTCCTCCACAGGCTCCGCGCACGAATCCGCTCTGCCGCCCGCGTCTCTCTCCTCGGTGGCTGCGAAAGGCGGGAGGACACACAAGTATGCGTCGGAGATTCACGAAACAGGGGAAAGCGCTCTAAATCCGGCGCGCTATAGGCTTAAAGCCGAAGCGAGAGTAAAGGCGGGCATCGGGTGAAAGGACTGACCGACTTCCATGCTGTTCTCATCGCGCTGTACTTCCCGAGCGTTCTTCTTCAGGAGGACGCTTCGATAAATCTGTGGGGAGAGGCGTCTTTCAAAGCCGGCCCTAAAGCAGGCCATTTTAACAACACCACTTACATGGCCAAACCCTCTGACATAAAGACGAGAGTTTTCATAGACTCCGTTTCCGTTTTTGGGGTTACCCCCCGAGCGTCCAATACTCACATGGCTGCTGGCTTGAGGCTGGCTACGGTAGCATTTCATGATGTCCTGAAAGGTGTGCTCTTCTTTCGTGATCTAAAGACGGCGTACAAGCGGTTAACGCGGTTTTAAAAACGTGGCCCCAGACACACAGAGAGAGAGAGAGAGCGTGCGCCTCGACCCGGTCACCTTTGACACGATGTAAATGGCGCAGAGCAGCAGCTGGTCCAGGTGACGGTCCTTCATGAGGTCAGTGCAATGAACAATGGAGTGCTCAAAACAGGTCCAGATTTTACCGCGCAGCTCTGCCGCGATGTCCAACTTCAGGCACAGGTCGCGCAGACGCACACTGGCCAGGTGATACACCTGCACGGGCCAAACCAACAGACGTTTGAACCCAAAGCAGGGCCAGAAACACTTCCCATAAGAACGCACAATGATCTGTAGGCCAGGCAAAGTCATAAAGTCTGACCTTCCTGAAGAAGAGAGCCAGTGAACCTGTCCGACGGGGTCTGCTGGCACCCTGCGTCTCGTGGGCAGAGGTGCCACTGCCCGTCCGACAGGGGGAGGTAGTGAGCAGCACCTGTGCAGTGAGAGGGCTGCCCTCGCTGGGCTGCACCTGAATGATGGTAATACCACCAATCTCGTTCTTCATGCCTAAAGTGCACCAGGACAGGACAGACGGGTTGATGCCAACAAACGGGGCCTGGGGCAGTCATAAAAACAAAAACAGCTGGGCATCTCTAAACTTGGAAGTAATTAGGCGAAGGGAATGCACCTTGCATGGACATGGCAAGATGTTGGCCGCCGCTGATCGTCATGTTAGCGGTTCCCGTGGTGATGAGGGCACTGGCAGGAGATTGAGGGTTGGCCTCCGAGGCAGAGGGCGACGTTGAGATAATTTTCAAAGCACCGCCGGGGGTGAAGGAGATCCTCTTGGCAGGAGACTGGGGCTGAATGTCATCCCCAAACAGGCGCCTCTTTGCACTGCCAGCGGTGGGCGAGCTGTAGCGGTCGTGCAGGGAAATGGGCGACGGCGGTACATCTGAAAATAAGGGCGTAAAGGTGCTTTGTGTCTGATGTAGCAGCTGCGCAAAACATTTAAAGCCTTGCTTTGACCTTCGCTCTGCAAATGCTGAGCTAATAAGGCTTAGTCAAATATTAGGCTTTGTCAATTTGGCAAAAATGTCAGTATTAAAAGTCCATAAATCTGTATACAGGAAAAACTAAAGTATGAATTTAAAATTCATTCATTTTCCAATAAAAGCATAAGCATTTTAGGTATAGGGATCCTTCACATGCATGCATACAGTGCCTTGCAAAAGTAAAAAAATAAAATAAAATACTGATTTAGAAATGATACACACGTTTTTATTCATTTAACTTAAAATCAAAAATTGATGGATCCAACTAGATACTTTTATGGGTGAAACACCAAAAAAACCCTAAAACACAGCCTTACCTTTGCGAGCACTTCCACCCAGGCCCGTTCTCACCTCCCTGAGTCGAGGGTGAACGATGGGTGAAAGGGCCACCATGGGTAGGTGCAAAGGGCCGTTACTGGCGTTCCCCACCTCAAAACTGCTGGGGAAATTCACCTGGACAAAAGGAGAATGCTAATTGGCTACTGATATCACACAATGCGTTTGAATAAGCATTCGGTTCCCAGCAGTACCATCTTTTAGTTCTCCACACGGCTGGCCGGGCTGTGTCTCTACGTGCTTCTATTTCCAGGCCATAACAAAACAGAGTTCCACTTTCTCCAAAGGGTTTGGATTTTTAAACCAACATACTGCTTATGCCATCAAACACTTACATAACCTAAATAAGCCTTTTATTATTTTAAACACAGTCCCTATCCCAATCCCCAGAGCAAATTGAACAAGACACGTTTAATGTATTCTATGACCGCTACGATTAAAATATATGCAGGGTCAATCATATGTGACACTATGAAAATTGCGTTTTGTTTAACCTCTCACTGTTGGTGGACGAAGAAACGCGTTCCCCTAACGGAGGGCATTCGGTTTTCACCTGGTTACTCGCTAGAGTACCGTTTCCCCCGCCGCGGTGCCTCTGAATTGGTTGCACAGAAATGTAGTTTCTGATGAGCGTGTTTTGTCCATGGAAAAGCGCCGGATGTCCATTTAAATGACGTTGTGCGTTCACTTTTCCTGCAGCTCTTGGTCTTAAAAAGGACATTTAAGACCAATTTTTTTTCCTTTTTAGGACCAATTTGTTTTTGAAAATATAAGGCCCATTTTCACAGTAAGTGTTCCAAATATGAATATTAAAACGAGGACTTCTAACAGTTACTTATTCAAGCTGTATCAATTGAAAAAGAAAACTAGTACAAAGCGTACAGTACCAACGCAGTGATAATAGCTCCTTAAGCAGAGCACCAAATCGCTCCCTTTGGCTTTCCAACACACCGCGCGTAGCTATACGTTGTCGACGTATGGCTCAGGATCTCGAAATGCATCCGAGCGCTTTTTGCATATTTCATTCTATATTGTTTTTATTGACGAATGTGTCAAACTGCTTAATAATTCTAGACCATAATAATACTGCCACGAAAGACTTTGTTGTGTGCCCAAGAACGTGCCAATTTGCATCGACCATAATGGTTAGAGGTGTGCCAAAAACACAATTATTACATATAATTGTTTTTACACTATAATAATTTATTACTGAGCAGTCACTTCATAATTTATATTTATTTGCAAAACAATAAATCCATGTACTTCATATAGTCCTATAAAAAGACTCCAATCAGCTAGCTAGCTACAAGAATTTTCTTAATACTAAAAATCTAATATTGAGGATGCTACTGCTGCACTAAACATTAGCAAGCTAGCTCAGATAGCCGCAGAACAGCGTAGCCAACCTTCTCAGTAATTCACTGTTAGGTACACGGGATGAAGGGGGCGCACTGCTATGGGAAGTGATTAGGGTACCTCTTCCACAGTGGGAACGTTTCGGTTGGTGGCCTCCAGGACGTCCCACAGAGCCGAGTCATGGCTCCAGGCTCGACACTCCAGGACCTGCTCCTCTATGTTGTTGAGATGCTTCACCATGTCCCGGGACAGGCCCTCCTCCGAGCGGATGAACACTTCTATCACCTGGGGGCGGCGGAGAACAAACAGCGCGGCCCCAGGGGTTGAGAGTCTTCTCAACGGCAGCGTGAGTAGACGCGAACGCAGAACTATGAGAACGTTGGCGCACCTTGTAGAAGTAGAAGGGACGCAGTTTGAAGACCTCCATGATCCAGGGGAAGGTGCGCTGGGAGCTGTAGGCAAAAAGTACCACCTCCAGGCAACAGGCCATTAGGGGGCGGTGAAAAATGTCCTGCTCCAGCAGAACCTGTGACAAGACATGGTGAGATTGTGCACATCAGAATACACACACACACACACACGGCAACAGTTTTCATTGAAGACTGGCACATAAGTTTAAATGGTTTCTTAATAAACTCTCTGTCAGTTGTACCGCTTTGGGATTATTTCAATACCAAATTTTTTATAAAGGTAGCCTAATTTATAAAGGTAGCCTTTTTAATCAAGCAGCCATAACCCAGCAGTAATTACTGAATGCTAAGTGCTGGAAGTCAAACAACAAACTAAAGCTGAATTTACTAATGTTAAACCTTGAAACTGTGATAAGGTAAGCTTTGGGTCTATCTGTATATTTATATTAGTTAAAACTTATTATTTGAGCCTTTACATAAACCACACGTACACACAAAGAAGCTTTTGTAGGTACGCTCAGAGTATTTTAAATTTTTTATTATAATCTGTGACTTTGAAGTGACTTTATAACTCCCACGGCGCCAGCTGGAACTGACACAAAATTAATTGTTCACAAGATTACGTGACTAGCACACCTGTTGAGAAGGTATACCAATTCTTCTTTAATGACCACTACGATGAACGCTGCAAAAAGCCAGCCAACTTTTCTACTTACCAAAAGACCTCCAGGATGTTCGTAATTGCTGTACTACTTCACACCGAGTCCACCGAGTTACATAAAAGCTTTGCCAGGAGACATTTTTGTTGATATAAAACAACCTAGTATCGAGTGATAAAGTGAGAGAACACCACCTTCACTTACAGCCATGTCTTTACCGTGGAGTCGTCGGATTTCTTGGGCCATGACATTCTCCAGTATCTTGTAATAAAGGATTTCGGCCAGTCTGAACCTGTTCTCAGCAAAATCTGAAAAGGATAATGAGTCAGGGGTTGTTAAATGCAACCATATACTTAACTACAGAAATTCAGTCTTCTGAACGCATTTAACCCGTTTCGAACAGTAACCAACGATCAACCAATATGGACAAAGCCGCTACATTTCCCATCCAAGAGGAGCCCGCCTCGTGTCCCCGCCCCCGCCTCGTGCCCCTTGCCCCCGCCCCTTTACCCATGTGTGATCCTGGCTGCTCCTCTGTATGTTTCGTGTAGTGCAGTCGGAAAGTGTCCCCCAGTGATTTCACTCGACCCAGAATCGTTTCCGTGGGGTCGCGTGAACAAGACCTTGAAGCAAAAAACAAAAACAAAAAAAAAAACAATGCTTCAGGCGATCGTAACGGCACAAGCGATATGGACACAGATTCATTTATTCAGAACCCGCAGACAGCAGACACAATTTAATCAGCATGTTAACTAGACCGGCAGCCAAAACGGCATGCATATTACATAGAATGACACTGTGATTCTCTACAGGACTGTCACAAAATTAATTATGTAATACATTACACAAACTTTATCATACTTCTAAAGACAGTAACAAATTCTTATGGAAGTGTTCCCAAAAAATGGGAGGCAGAGGTATGGGAGATGGGAGAGTATCTCACCAACAACAAGGCAAGCTCCCTGAAGTTCCGTTCCAAAGAAGGACGTTCACGATGCTTACTGTTTAATAGTAGGTACCCGAAATTTAACTAAACTAAACAAACCAATGCCTCATTTCCAGAAAACACCGTAGAATTTCTTAAGGTGTTTTTCATTTTAATAATCAACTCCAACACAACACCGGCTTTTCAGACAGCGCCTTATTTCCAAAGTGCAAAATACATTTTACGAGGATGAGGAGGAGGAGGAGGAGGAGGAGGAGGAGGAGAACAGACGGGAGGGTGCACAGCGACATTGACTTAAGCTCCCCAAAGCCCGTGCTCACCTG
The DNA here is from genome assembly GCA_025775065.1 of Hiodon alosoides. Taxonomy (NCBI): domain Eukaryota; kingdom Metazoa; phylum Chordata; class Actinopteri; order Hiodontiformes; family Hiodontidae; genus Hiodon; species Hiodon alosoides. The sequence goes on along the minus strand of JAOYSI010000298.1, from coordinate 9,367 downwards.
AAGATTTGCAACAACGCTTCACTGGGGGCGTTGCGCAGTCCGGCCACCATACTTTGGAGCCGACTCACACTCTGCGTGGCAGAAGACACCGGCGTCGCAATGACCTCCTTCTCCTTCAGGTACCGGCGGCCGGTCAACGGCGTGGAGGGGGTGAACGAGCTTGTCTGCAGGACAAATTATTCAACACCGTCAGCCATATTATGGAGGGCTGAGAGTGCCACCACAATAAATTAATCTAAAAGAATGGGAAATGCAAACAGAAAAAGATTAGTTTATCTCTTGGTCTGCCCAGGTTTATACCCATAAAGGCAAACTGCAGGTAGAACTGAAATCACGCGATATAGCCTTGCACCTTCTCAAAGTGCTGCTGAAGGTTACACTCCACTTGCATCCGGGCAGAGAGCTGTCCCTCGGGAAGATCCATCGCCGCCTTGCGGGGGGTGCCGATCTCTTCCTCAGCGTCCGCCCCCAGGAACACCCGCTCGTCAAAATCCCCCACTGTCAGCACATACTCCTCGTACTCACGATTAACCGCTTTGCTGAGAGATCACAGAGGTGACATTAGGTAATGCTTAGCCGATCAACCAACTCGTTCCATCAGACCAAAACTCGTACACTCATAAAAAACTAAACAAATGAGAGTAGCATTCTTTTGGAACTCTGGTCTTACTTGTTATCTATGAAGTTTGGAGCATCCAGTAGTTCTGTAAGCATCGCTTCATTTCCTTTCAAAATCTAGGATAGAGAAAAAGAGTCACGTACACTGCTGCACATCAGAACAGATAATAGCAATTGTTTTTTATTGATTAGACAGGCTAATTCTGTTTCCCCCCCCATTTTCAGAACAAATTTCATTTTTGTAGAAACAAGACTTTCAAATTACTTTCCCCTTTAATCTCATTCCAACTTCAATCAATTACCCCCACATTTATATTAAGAGTTGCAAAAAGGAGAATTTGAAAAGCAATTCACCGTGGCAATAGACAACTTTAATTAACTGAGGCCATTTGAGCTCCCAGACTGGATAGCGAGCGGTCACCGTATAAAATGACATTACCTGTCTTTCAAAAAGTTTCTTAATGTAAGGCTTGAAGTAGTGCTGTTTAATCCCTTTGGCTTCAACCACCAGTCCATCATGTAGCTCACACAGTCTCTCGATGACACAGGGGGGCTGCTCCACAGAGGGACTGCAATCAGGGTTGAGGGGGTCCTGAGAACTGACATCGGGCAATGCTGCAAAAAAATAAATAGTATAAACCTTTTTAATTCACTGGGATTTACAAAAATGTTACTGAAATGCTGTTATCGAATATGTAGCTACCTTTAAAGAGCGGATTGATGAGGGCTTTTCGGTTGGCACAGAGCAGAGCATTTGTAAATACCAAGTCCAGGCAGCAGAGGAGCAGGTGGTATGAGTTCACAAGGTCGTCTCCAATCATACAGAAATTGCCTGCGTAGAGAGAGAGAGAGAGAGAGAGAGAGAGATTCAGAGCACAAACAGAAGTTAAGAATTAGCTTAGGAACGGGTTCCTCAAGCCCCTTATCAACCCTCTCAACTCCGGCTTCTTCTTCCGGATTGCAACCATCCAAACAAAATTTTCAGTCTTACCTTTGGTGTAAACAAACAGTGTCCAGCAAAACTTGAAGACGTCGCTTACGTGACAGGGCATGCGCCTATAAGAGGAAAAAAAAAGTATGGCTATGTTCAATGGTTAAACTATAAGACTTATACTAAGGTAGCAATGATAGATAAATTCAGCCGAACATAACAGGGGAGCGAAGTGAGCGAGTACCTATGTTTCCTGCTACGAGACTGACGTGGAACTTCCCCTTGGGGATCCTGAAACATGTCCATGAATATGGGTTCAAACTTCCTGAAGATGACCGTTGACACTTCAAAATTTCTCTCCAGGCGGCCAATTCTCTCTCGAAAATGCTGGGACAGATTAGACATGTCCGACCATTTCTTCATTTTACAGAAGAATTGAATCAAACTGGAATTTTAAGGAAAAAGAAAACAGGCAAATTAAAACAATAAATCAAACGACACTTTCATTGATTAATGGAAATCCAATTGGCATGAACTTAAAGATTAGATATAAGAAAGTATATCAGCTATCCTTGTGCTCACCTCAGTTTGGAAGACCTAAGGATTCTGGTGAGAGACACACAGTTACCCTCCATCACCCCCTCACCCACCGTGGGTGTCCAACCCTTCCTGCAGGCTGCATAGAGAGAGCAGGCCAACCAGTGAATTTTTTCACCCTGTAGAAAGAAAGAACAAACAACACATATAATAAACCTTAAATCATAAAGTGCAACGATCATAACATTACTTAATTGGAAAGGTCTGACTAAAACGTTTGTCATATATAATGTATAGTGTTCACCCAGCTGTACAAAGGTATCACAATATAAGGCTCCGAATCAAAACATGTCAACAATATATTGTAAAGGCAGCTGTAACCTCACACAGCAACTTGAAGGGGGAAACCTTAATTCGGCAAAATAACATTTCTACCATAATTACAATTTCTAATCTTATCTTAAGGTGTAGGCTATGGTAGAAGTGTCACGTGAGAAAATAACAATAGGGAGCTATTATTTTTATTTATTCGTGAATGACACTTATTGTAGATGTATTTATAGGGACGCCATCTTGATAAGTTCCGATTGTTTTCGAAGTCCATAAAAGTAGTTGGGAAAGTTTACCCATGTGCCCCCCTTCCAATAATAGGGGCTCGTTTATTTCAAGCTAAGAAGTCATTGGTATGTATATAGCAGGCACTGTTATGCGATACTAGGTTGGTATAAGACTATTTTGTGCTAAACTATTTTGTTGCCTAAATTGACGCAGGCGTCGGCGTTCTCCCTAGCCAGCGGGTGGCGGTCTTCGCTTAGCCGTGAGAGAAACGTCGAAAAGGGATAAGCTAACTAAAGCCCCTGAACACGCCCACTTACCCCCTTTAAATTCTAACCAAATATTGCACTCAACCTAAACTTTTAGGGTGTCCAGGTGTAAGTAAAGTTTAATCATTTTTATTTATTTATTTTTACAGCCAAATGCATACAAGACGTTAAAAGCGTCTGTTCCAACTCGATTGGTGGCGTTTACTACAACCATCCCAGCATCCAAAATAAGTAATTAATTAATCAAAACGTAGTGGTCACTAGAGCCAATAATCTCCTACTTATTTTTGCGCTTTGACACAGTTATGGAAGATATTGATTGTAAACAATGTATTTTTAAATTACCAAAACAAACAAAAGTTACGCACAAATACACAGTTAGACAGGTGACATTGGAGGAAATTAGAATTAGAAATGGCTGACCAAAGACGAACAAATATTACTTCCACACAGGCTGCCACTTGTTAACTTCGCTCAATATTGTTCTATGGGCAAAACTTTACCTCGGTTAAATTAGTATAGTCGGTGATAGTTGTCAACTCCTGAGTTTCTAACTACGTAAATAAACTATGTTGATAGTTGTTATACGAGTGGCAAACGCGTTATCGAGTGGCTTTTTTTTATCGTACCTCCAAAGTGTATGTGTTCCAAATTGCAGTGAAATTCTGCATGGCTTCATCTGCGGTCTGCTCGTCCATATTCAGTTCCTGGCAAAGCATTTCCATGGCTTCCCGAATTGAGCATTCATCTGCGTTTCCCGGCTTCTCGTCTTTTTCGTTTCCCCGCATTTCAAATCCCTTTCTCCCAACCGAAAATGATAAAATACAGAATACAATCCTAGAGCTATGAATTTACAACTAACAGTCATCCAGACTCCACATGCTATCCCACAATGCACCAGAATTGCAATTGGCGCGAAAAGTGTTGTGTGTAGAAAAAGGACGCGGATGTTGTCAGATACGGCGGAAACGTGTTAAAATGTCACCGAGTGTTGGTAAACAATGGGATTAATAACGCCGAACAATAATAATTATTAGACTACCTATTTTTGTTTGTCACGAGCTGCCTATAGCGTAGTGACGTGCCCCATTTAAACTATTAAGTGCCTATTATATCGCCCCAACTACAGTCAATTTTAATGATATTTTTACAGTAAAAGACGTCGGAGCTTAACTGGCCGGAACAGATCAAATCCGATATTGAAATCATTGAGTTAGTTTAAGCGCGTCATGCTGGCTTTAATGAATACCTAGAGAAAATAAGGCAATTAAGTATATCTGCATTTATAGAAAACATTTCTTTGTTTAGGGAATTTCACACGCACTTACCGTAACATTTAATGTCTAAAACCTGTGCTCGCCAATGTGAACAAAGAAATAATTTAAATACTCTTTTTTTATTATTATTGTACCACAATTTTTTACATTAATAATTACCGTTCAGTTTACTCCGTGTACTTTTTTTCGTAATGTTTAGTTATCGTTGGAATCGAACTTTTGATCATTAATTGCATAAGATCATGTGAATATTACACAACAAAAGCATTTTAAAGCGGTTGCAAACATCGCCCTTGGTGAAGGCCCAACAACAGAAATGTTTTAATTTATTTTCAGCATGGACCGAACCTCTGCCGCTTACAAAGACACTTCAACGCTTCTCAAGCATTCGTAGCTGTTGAATGCGTCAGGCTATGTTTAACTTAAAAACTAGTACACCCGATTAAAGTTGAAAGTCATCTTTTATTGCACAATAAAAGATCACATCATGTTCTGAGTTATGTGATTGGTCCACATAGGAATACAGGAGCTAATTCAACAGAAAAAAAAATAAAATAAAAATAAAACCACAATGCTGTAAAAAAAAAAAAAAAGTTGCTGCTGATTTCAGACCAACACGGAGTGCACTTTTTTTTGTAGAATATGATCCCAAATACAGTACCCTTGGTTCAATTAAACTAAGAGCTTACAGTACATCAACCCGGTGAACACTGGCCATGACTGCATAAGCGGAAAACTACGGTCCTAATGCAAAGAGCTGCAAAAAGAACCCCCCAGACCATGCATATAGACACCACCTCTGAGTATTGCGCCATCTGTGACGTAACACAATTTATACAAGTGAGAATTACAGCCTGAACCATTACCAACTTCAAGACGCATGCAAATACCTCAGTATCCAAGTTCAGGCAAGGCCGTGAAGATTCTGTAAATCGATTCAGAGCTGTTAGAACGGATGGTATGTTTCATGCCTAAATTAACAGGCTCGGTAGTTCTTGTGTACATGTGCAGTGAATTGAATTAGACAGAACATTGGGAAAATCAAATCAAAATTTTCTTGGCAGTAAAACATCTTAACATTACAATCAGTTAGCCAATAAGCGTTTCAGGCAGCGACGTACTCAGAAGGTGTGGGCCTATTTGCCAAGTTATTATGTTATCAGTACATTTAAGTATTTTTTTTTTTTAACTATTCCTGCTTCCACTGGAAGCAAAAATAGGATAAAAATTAAACATAATCTTTAACCGGAAAACATTGTCAGGGCCTGAAAGAGACCGTCATAGTCACGTTTTCCTTCTTAACCCTTATAAATTAGACTACAGGTATAAAAATTAACTGGTAAATGGACAATAAATATATATGAAATACAAATGACTCCAAAATAATATAACCTTTGGATAAATTATTAAAGAATAAAAGTAAATGATGAAACACAAAGATGGTGACCAGGGAAATTGAGTAAATATTTTTTGACCTTCAAGCTATACTCATCTATACTGCACCAGTTAATTTTTTCAAGTCTTCACATACAAGCACTGGAGTACATTAAATGGATATGGGCTTGTAGGGGTGACAGAATAAAGCAGGTTTTTTTGTTTGTTTGTTTAAAATCAGTTTTACATTAGTTTCAGCCATTTACCATTACAGGGCAAACTTATCTTAAGATACATTTAATAATAAACTAAAATATTTTAGCAAGGCATTGTGCGTCTGAGAAGGAGAACAGGAGGATTTTAGAATCTGCCTGTAGTATTCATATTCAATTTTTTTTATTATTTGGATAACACATTTTGTTAATCTATGTGAGAATTTACTACACTTTTCACACATCTACCTCAGATGAATGAGATAAAACTCACCAATCATTTATCGCCAATTCAGAAACAAACGGTGGCATTCACTAAGATCAATCAATTTAAGAAACCGGCTTTTGAAAAAGGTCTTGAGCGTAAACAGAGGCATAGTTAAAACAATAGAATTGCCTGCATTCTGCATACCTCTGCCGGTAGGCATACAGTAATTAATAAAATCGGCCATTAAAAAAATGGATTGTCAATATCACAAAATGTATGAGACGGCATTCATAAACACAGAGAAAGGACAATAATCATTATTCAACAGCCATTTGCAGTTCGTCCTGTGCGCTTGAAGCAACTATATATATATATGACATTTTACTGACTTTTCGGTCTGAATCTATGGAAAATTTTGTATTTGGATAATAAAGGCAAACCACATGCTTTCCCAGCTAATCGTTTAAAATGCAGTTAGTATGGAAAGTAGGCATAGTACTAATGTGACCATTTTAAACACCAGTGTTACTGAATAGCTTTCCATTTTGATTGGATCAAACATCTATACTAATATATACTTTCTGATATGGAGTTGTAACAGAACTTCTAGATAACACTAAATAAGGCATTTGTACTTTTAATGACCCAGGTTTTTTTCTAAATATTTTTTTTTCTTTTTTTTTCTTTTTTTTTTTTAAAGGGACCCAAAATAATGTCACATTTGGTGAAAGTTTGGCAAAGCAAATAAGTTCTAAATGTCACAAGTTGTGACAAGGCAACAACATCTCTTAAGTGAGGTGACTGAGGGCAAGACCGAGGACCTAAATACTGAACTACGACACAACTTCTTCCGTGGGTCGGGTCATGTTAAAGCGCACACATGCATGCACGCAATACACGCATTTAAAAAAAGAAAAAGAAAAACGAGACTGTTACAAGTACAGTAACATTCACCAACCAGGACTGTGCAAAATGTTTTCATATACAAAGGCAAAAACTAAAAACATGAAATAAATGTCAATATCGTTTAGCTTAACAGCAGAATCTCTAAAAGGGATATCAATTTGAAAAAAAATGACCCAGTTGTGATTTTTCATCTGTGCGGAGTACAGAATGTGTAGTAGGAAATGTGAAGGTGATTTTGTGCATTTTTCAAAGACAAAACATAAAATGGAGAGAACTAAAAAGAAAGACATGCTCGCAAACAATAAAAGTAACGGTAATATATAGATTTACAGTTTTTAAAAATCCTTAGTATGACCTACTCTACAATATTTTAAAATGCATTTGGGGACGTTGGATAACAGACCTTTAAAACAAATAGGCACTCTGCTACATCTTTCGGAGTGAACCACAAAATCATTCCTTACACAGAAAGGGGAATGAACCCTTTTCCCTCTTTCCCCTAAAACCACCCCTCTTCTGCAACCCCCGCATCTCAACCACAGGTACAGCACTTTTCTGGCCACATATCTGGCCTGACTGGTTCCTCTATGGCACTAATTCACTGGTCCTGCACGGGGCCAAGTGCAGACCGGACACCGGACACAACTGCAGGCCAGCGCAAGAACATGATTTGTAATGAAGTGACACTGTTTTAAAGCATACAA
>JAOYSI010000297.1:0-18382 GCA_025775065.1 Hiodon alosoides | reverse complement strand
ATCACCTGAACCAAATCTTATTTAACAAGGAAAAGTATAAAAACCACTGCTGTGGTCATCACTACCCTCTTGCAATACGACCAGCTGGATGGCAAAAACAGTGCTAGTAGTACCTCAAAAGTAATTGGAATCCAAAAATAACTATTGACCATGCCAAAAGAGTTAAATATTAAAGATTTGAGAGAGGAAAAGAAGGGTTCAATTATGGCTTTACTGGCAGAGGGATACAGTGAGCGTCAGGTTGCTTCTAACCTTAAATTTTAAATAAAAGATGGCGGTTCATAAGAACAAGGACAAGCAGCAGACATTGGAGAGAGAAAAAAACTAAGGACCGGCGGGGGCGAAAATGACTCTCCACTGACCAGGATGACCGCCAACTCATTTGAAATTCACTCAACAACCGTAGGAGGACATCAAGTGGCCTACAAAAAGAATGGTAAACAGCAGCTGAGGTGAACTGCACGGCGAGGACGGTTCAAAACATGCTCCTATTGGCAAGGCTGAAGTCATGCAAAGCTAGAAAATAAGCCCTTCATCAATGAGAAGCAAAGAAGAGCCAGGCTGAGTTTTCAAAAGGCCGTAAGGATTGGACCATAGAGCTCTGGAGTAAGGTCATCTTCTCTGATGAGTCCAATTTTCAGCTTTGCCCATCACCTGGTCGTCTAATAGTTAAAGTGTCTCGCATCCACTGTGAAATTTGGTGGAGGATCGGTGATGATCTGGCGGTGCTTCAGCAAGGCTGGAATCGGGCAGATTAATCTTTGTGAAGGACGCAGGAATCGAGCCATGTAGAAGGTTATCCTGAAAGAAAACTTGCTTCCTTCTGCTCTGACAATGTACACCAACTGTGAGGATTGTTTTGTCCAGCAAGACAATGCTCCATGCTACAGAGCCAGGTCAGTCAAGGTGTGGATGGAGGACCACCAGATCAAGACCCTGTCATGGCAATCTCCAGACCTAAACCCCATTGAAAACCTCTAGAATGAGATCAAGAGGAAGATGGATGGTCACAATCCATCAAACCATATATATATATATAGCTCTGGAAAAAATTAAGAGACATATACAGACAAAAGTCTTAATAATTCTGTAAAGTGAAGTTGCTTTCAAAAATTTCAAAAAAAAGTTTCTAAATCTAAAATAGAAACTATAAAGGGCAGTAAACAGTAAAAGCTATTTTTTTTTAAAACAAAATGAAAAAATGAAAAAAACCAAAAATGTTTTCAATATTTGGTGTGACCATACTTTGCCTTAAATACTGCTTCAATTATCTTAGGTAAACTGTTGTGCAGTTTTATAAGACAATCGGCAGGTAGATCTTGGAGAGCATCTTGGAGGGCTTTCCACAGTTCTTCTACAGACTTTGTTTCGCTTGCTTCTGTCTGTCCAGGTAATCCCAGACAGCCTCGATGATGTTGAGATCAGGGCTCTGTGGAGGCAAAACCATTTGTTGCAGAACTCCTTGTTCTTCTTTCGGAAAAAAGAGTGTTTGGAAATCTAAAAAAAAATTTTCTTCTACTTATGCACTAGTGCAGAAGACAAAACATAAATATCAAAGACTAAATTTATGTAGAAAAAAAGCTAGGATGCCTAAGACTTGATAAGATTTGATTGGTGCCAACCAGGGAAATTCATTTCTCTTGGTTTCTCTCGTCAGATGCTTTCCCCCTGATCCTGAGAGCAGTATTGATATGCTGTGGGATTATGCTATAAGAGAAACATGGCGATTTGAGGAGTACATTGAATAGGTTGGGCGATACTCCCTCAAAAAATGTTTAGAATCACCCAGCTTGCTCTAATGAAGGATTTTTTTTCTTCAAAAAATCACCCTTGCAATAACCAATGTTTATTATTTTTAATAATTATTTTTTATTTTATTTATTTATTTATTTATTTTTCTTTCTCAGATGAGGCTGTCTTCCAATTATTGGTTTGTAACTGTTCTCATGTAATTTCTGACCTCTTTGAACAGGACACTCTAAAGTAAATTAAATTTGTAGTAATTAGGAAGCATTATGAGCCAAACATATTATATATGTGCATCCTTACAAGCGATATTGGGTAATAAAAAAAAAAAAAAAATGGATAAACAAGGGCAAACATTATTTTATATATACTATGTTTCCTACGTTTTCCAGAAATAATCCAACCTAGGGCATAATTAAAAAAATTCTAATTTAAAAAAAGACAAACCTGCACAGAGAACATATTCGTAAATTAGCTCCTATGAAAAAGTATATAAGAAGTGCACTATGAAACACATGAATCTGAAGGATTTAGGTAAGTGTCTCACCTTTTTTGTATTTATCTTTTATTCAAATGGGGGGCAGGCAAACACATATATGCATTGTAAAATAAAACATTCATTTCAGACACCGGGGACCTCACGGTAAGAAGAGTTCTTGAGAAATGCTTAACAGTTACCCAGCCCATTCAGTTGTGTTCTTGGACATTAGGTTTATTTTGTAGTGCAACCTCCTGGTTCAAGCTGAGATACTGAAGTGGTCCATGTAGAAAATTCATTTCTTTCTTGTTAGCCCAGCGAGAAATGTCTCAATAATGAGAAGCAAAGGATCTTGGTCCAGTGTGGTACGGGTGTCATTTTAACCAATTTGTTTCTCATCTCAACCTGCCTGGCTTTAATAATCCGAAGTTGCTGTTGAGAAGATTTTTCTATTTAAGTTAGCAGCGAGAGCTTTGGTGAAAGGCAAAGGGACGAAGCAGGATGAGAAAGAAAAATCTCTTCTATTCTTAGTTGTGAATGAGGCCTTTACAGAATGATCAGACCAGCAGATTTATAGTCTTACCCCATGTTGTCATTTAATGGTGGGACAGCCACTTGGGAAGACCTTGGCAGAACATAATTGGTATTGGCACCACTATGTCATCAGTGTTCGGTGTCTGATATATTGCCGTTTAATTAGTACATTTATTTGTTTGTGATCTGAGGACAATTGTATATCATTCACCAAATCATGTCTATCGAATTATTTACAAGTAACTCTAATAGGAGTTATTTGAGTTTCAAATTCCATTCTGAGATGTATGACATGTCGTGATCTCCTCTGGGATTTCACAGCCGAGAGATGAGTTGCCAGGCACTGGCCTCTTTGAGGTGATCCGCTTCGTCATTTCCGTTCTTAGTGCCTTGTATAGCGGTAAAGCACTTCACACAATTGAATACAATTTCCCAAGCCTTATGCGCTGGAAAGAACAAAGGTTAAGGGTGGCTATGCGTTTGTACCAATTATTTTTATTTGAAACATTGTGATTCTCAAAGCAAGGATGTTAGTATTTATTGAAGGGTAAATGAATAATTTTTGCCTCATAGATTATCTAGGCACTGCGCAGTTTCTATAAAGTGGTTTAATGCAGATTATATTAAATTTAGCTTGTTTCCACATAACAAAACATTAGCATTATTTATCATGAAGTGTGTTTTTTTATTCTGGCATGAGAATAAAAAAAACATGGTTTTAAATTGGCTTGCTGCAATTTGGAACTAGGCGAGAAATCTTAAAAAATCGAGCTTCTTCGCTACAATCGTAATTGTCGGCACCCTCACCATCAGCTGACACTTGAACGAGAGTAAGAGTCAAGAAAAAAACCCCAGGCCATTACTTGTCGCTTCTGTGCCCCCCTTGACCCACCCTCTGACACAAACAGTATCCTGCTGACAAGTGTCAGTGGTGCGTGTGTCACTTCTAGTCACTCCTGCTGCCCGTCCCCATGCCATTGTCCCTCTTCAATGCTGCCTCCTGAGTGTCCTTCTCCTCTTTCCCAACCCTCCTTCCAGATGAGTGCTCCTCGGGTAACGGCGGCTGCAGCCACCAGTGCACAGTGGCCCCCGGGAAGGGAGTGGTCTGCTCCTGTCCAGTGGGGCTCCACCTTGCCACCAACAATCAGACATGCGAGATGGTGGACTACTGCGCCAAACACCTCAAGTGCAGTCAAGTGTGCGAGCAGTACAAGACCACTGTCAAGTGCTCCTGCTACCAAGGCTGGAGGCTCGGCCCAGATGGGGAGAATTGCCAGAGCACAGGTAGGATGGATTCCGTAGGGTGAAATTTCCACGACTTTAAATCAAGGTACATGAAATTCATAGCCCACTTGTGGTTATCAAAAAGGTAATATGATATCATTTATATTAGATTTACACATGCCATTCAGTCTTATCAAATAACATTCAGAAGGTAGTTATACAGTTAAAATAAGAAAACACATCTTTTTTTCGTTCTTGTTTTACAACTTTCACAATCCAGCAATCCAGAGTTTGACTTGAATGTTATTGTTCTCGTTTCAATCAAAGCCTGCCGATTCTCTAAAGGAACCTGCTTCAGACTAGCTGAGCAGTAAGATACAATTGAATTATTTTAATTGCAACTAATTGTTAAAAATCCCATTCAGGGCAGCCAGTTATTTCTGTGCTGTGCAATAACGCACAGAACAATTCAAATGCCCATGTGAAATTGCAGGATTACTTTCATTACGAAAACCTTCATGCTTGAGGGCCGTTGTCTAATGTGTAAAATATTTTCCATCTGCATTGTTCTTCCTAAAATTTAAATAACCTATTGTTTCGTTTTTGTATACTCATCACTTTTCTTTTCTTTTTGCCAGACCCATTTGAGGCTTTCATCATCTTTTCCATCCGCCATGAGATCAGACGGATAGATCTCCACAAGCGAGACTACAGCCTGCTCGTTCCCGGTTTGAGGAACACCATCGCGCTCGACTTCCACTTTAATCAGAGTTTGCTCTACTGGACTGATGTTGTGGAAGATAAAATTTACAGAGGGAAACTCTCAGAAACAGGAGGTGGGTGTGCTAAGGAGTCGATTTTTGCAGTGTTTGCCGTCACGGTGGATGATCACGATAATGATTTGTGAAAAAGCTGGACAATCCAGCGTCGGAAAGAGAACCAGACAAAGTATAATTCAGTGGATTCATTTTTCTGACGGTACAGGTTACAATCTGCAAAACAGCTGTGTTTGTCTGCCCTGTTGATGTTCAACGACAGTAGGGTTGGAGGAGCCATGATTCTGCTTTCTCCCGTTGTGTTATATAGCGGTTCACGTACAATCTACTATTCCAAGTTTTGCCAAAATAAGAAAAAAATAATAGGCCATTCCAAATTGGGTCATAATGTCTTAATGTCAAAAAGATAATTAGTTGAGACATGTTTGCATTTGTCCCTCCCAATCCGTCAGTGTGTCTGAACAGTTTGGATTGTTGCAGGTGTGACGGCAATCGAAGTGGTCGTGCAGCAAGGTTTGGCAACTCCAGAGGGGCTGGCGGTGGACTGGATCGCGGGGAACTTTTACTGGATCGACAGCAACCTGGATCAAATTGAGGTGGCGAAACTGAATGGAGACATGCGGACCACTCTGATCGCCGGAGGCATGGAGCACCCTCGGGCGATAGCCCTCGACCCCGGGCAAGGGTGAGTTCCCGCTCACACGGCTGCTCCAGGTCAGGCTTGGGGCAGTCATTTTTTTTTTGGTCAGGCAGACCTCATTTTCAAGGTTTTCAAGTTTTCCTATCCCATCTCCATTGCAAGTTGACAGTGGTTATTTCAGTTAGCGGCATAGAATGCCACTCTGAATAGAAAAGGCTGGACCCTTGCCCACCTCTCTACTCCCACTGTTGCTTTAATTTATCCCCATGTAAAGCTGTGAATAATCATCCCTCCAGTTTGCAAGTACAAGATTCACACAAAGAATCAAATAAACAATGCGAAAGGAAAATTAAAAACGTCACTGCCGCTCAAAACCTTTTTAATACAGGCAGAGAAAAGACGGATAGAAGTGGCTTTGTGAGGCATGTTGGAACGTTTTAGAACAACAAAAGGCACAGAGGAGGCACGCACGTCCCTGTGTTTCTCTGTGTGATCAAGGCACTGCGTGTGGCAAGGGCGAGCAGTGCCATTCTGCCGCCTCGCTGCTCATCTTTGAAATAGGATTAACAATCTGAGCAGGTTCATCGGCACAGCATGCATCTTGCGTTCCCCTGTAAGGCTGGCCTTGAAGGCAGATACATGTGCACTGTCTGCACTCCTCGCAAACAGAAGCGCATGGAGCCCCTAACATGAAAGAGAACCTGTAAATCCTGTTTGTGAAATGAATACTTGATAGGAAAAGAAAATGAAGAAAAGCAGCATGGGTGTAAAACCAAGTAAAGTTTTACATTCAATATGCTGCCTTTTTCCTTTAAAAATAGAGCTTTTTGAAATGTAGGATTATGCCCAACATATTTTGTGTTTAATAATAGCAACAATAAATATATTATATTATACGTCGTTCTGGATAAGAGCATCTGCTAAATGCCTAAAATGTAAAATGTAAGCCTGTAATGACACATCAAATGATGCACTGTCAATGCATTCTGGCTCTTTAAATTATAATTTATATTGTAAAAATAAATACGAATTAGCAACACTTTAATCTCAGAGTACACATGTGTCTGTATATTTTTTATAGTATGAAAAATAGAACAACATTTCTGTTTTATGTAATTGTGTTAATTTAAAAATAAAATCAATTCATCAACTGATGCAGTAGTCTGTGAAGGTTACCTACACAGCCTCTGGAATCTTTATTATCTAGATTTTATAGACAAAATCATATTATAAAAATATTTTTATTTTTTTAATTTCTCCGCACTCCTGAGAGTTGTTTAGTACTGCAATATTTAGTTTTATTTTCTTCATAATTCCTTGTATTAAGTCGAAATGCTTGGCTATTGATTTGAGGGTCCGATCCAATGAATACAGATGTAGACCTTGCAACCCTGTGTTTATGTGTCCTGGGGTTTACGGTCATAATTCATGTTTTATGGGAAGCTGCCAATAACGGCATTGACTACAGGTTCACCTGGCTTCTACTTCACGAAAATAAGGACTTTGTAAATATGCAATGTTACAGAACATAAATTGAGGTAGGGCAATAGAATCACACCAAAACGTACTGATGACATGCGATATAAGCAGGTATTGATTTATTTTTCCTTCTGTGGATGACTACTTGCCCTATCTGCTAACCAGGTTTTACCGTTTCCTGTCTGAAGGGAAACAATTTCAGGTTTGCGTGTTGTCCACTTAAACTTTTGATGGTTTTCAGGGCAATTGAGGAGAGTCATGCTTCCAAGACCCATTTTGTTATAATAGCTGCTTCTGCCAAGCAGTTATATGTTAATTGTGTAAGTGTAACGACCCCCCCACAATGGGTGCAACAGAATGCAATTGAATGCAATCCATTTGAGGACTTCAGGCTTGAATTAATGAATTGCAGTAAATGGGACGGTTCTCAACTTCCTCACTGGGAACACTGCATTTTTCATTGGCCTATTTTTTTAAAAGTGATTTTATGCAAAATTTCCTTAATCCAAAAAGTCCTGTTCTCATTAATTATCCTAAAGAGTGGTTCTGTGTTTAGCATCCTCTTCTGGACGGATTGGGATGCCACATTCCCCCGGATTGAGGCAGCCTCAATGAGTGGAGATGGGAGGCATGTCGTTTTTAAAGAAATGGAGATAGGCGCATGGCCCAATGGACTCACCTTGGATCACCTGGAGAAGAGAATAGTGTGGACAGATGCTCGGTAGGTGAAGTGCAGAACCAAGGAACTAAAAAGGCCCCTCTAATGGGGATGTTTGATGAATATTTAACAATTCGTCTTTCAAGGGAACCGAGCAAAGCTATCATTTAGGCAGTAGTGGCATAGGAAGGGGCCAGGCAATAACTGCATGAATTCTTACATCATTGTACAGAATGCTGAGATGACTGTCATACTGAAGACCGAGAGTAACAATCTCAAATAACCCAGACTCGTATTTTAATTATTGAAACCCATTCAGAAGGGGATTGTAATCACATGGGGACAAGACCGACGAATTGATGCATAAATTGCCTGCATGAAGTCAATTAAGATCCCCTTTCTGCTAAATTGTCTCGCTTGTCAATATTTGCTTACATTAGCTTGCCTGATTCTTTACGAATTGAACTGATGTCATGTTTTTTGTGTCATTTTCTTTCTTTTTTTCAAGCAACAGCTTGATAGACAAGGCACTTCAAGGGGATTCCAGTAGCGCATCCATCAGCACAGTTCAATGTCACTGATGCCTGCTGGCAAACCTTGTAATCAGAAATGGTTTCTTATGGCTCGGCTCATCTTCCTATCAGGTCCGATGCCATTTACTCAGCCCTCTATGACGGCAGCGGAGTGATCGAGATCCTGAAGGGACACGAGTACCTGTCGCACCCGTTCGCCGTCTCCCTATTTGGGGGCAACGTGTACTGGACGGACTGGAGGACCAACACCCTGGCCACAGCCAACAAGTGGATGGGCCGCAACGTGACGGTGATCCAGAAGACCAGCTCCCAGCCTTTTGACCTGCAGGTGTACCACCCCAGCCGACAGCCCCAGGGTAATGTACCACCTCGCCGTTCAACATGTCTCTCCTGCTCCCACAGATGTGCTGCATCATCTAACAAACCACCACCTTTAAGTCATAAAAACCTCCACTCATTGGTAGATATGATAAATCATGGAAGAGCTTGCGTGTCATGTGACCACAATATTGTAAAATGTCGGTGATTCTGCAGTTCCTGCAGGTCCTGATTGACAAGGATAGGACACCTTCATCGCTAAAGATGTACCTGGTAGCAATCTTCACTTGCCATGTAAAGGTGGAATCTTTTTCCCTGGAGCCCATTTTCTGGCGTTTTTTTTGAGCTGCCCAGCAGCTAAGGCCGCCAAGGAAGAACGTTTTTTCTGAGTGGAGGCTAAATGCCATGCTACAATTAGCACATTAGTGATGGTTAATGTTTCTATTTCAGGAAACCACAGCTATGACAACCCAACATTTCCAAAGTATAGACTTAAATCTTGTATCTGTCAGGAAACTGAAATTAGGTAACTTGGAATGCAGCGTTAGCCTTCTATGTGAGACCTACTTGAGTGAAACTGTCACATCTAGAAACAGGACTAAGAGTCTTTACTCTTCAGTGTGTCAATTAGAATACATGCCATCTAGCCTTTTTTTTTTTTTGGTGCACCTTATGGCAAAGAAGCTTTAGTGAAGAAGCGGGTGACTCTTAAGAGGCCCTCGACATTGAGGAAGGGTGCAGAGTGGCACTTTGATGGGGCGCAGGCAACGGTTCCGTGACGCTCAAACCCTCCTGCTGATTTCCTCTCTTGAATGTGACAGCTTTCACATAGCGCACTGCTGGCAGTTGAGGGACTAGATGAATAATTGAATAACGGATCATGTGGCGAATAAGAAGCCCCCCGGTGGCTACTTGGGTGTCTATTTATTATTTCTTTTTTTGTTTTGTTTTGTTTTTTCTCTCTACTGTACCTCTGAAGCTTGAGTCTATGTAATTAATTCATCTCATCGTGAAAGGCCATTTCCATCACCTGAAGGTAGCAGGAATTAGCACAAAGAATTTGAGGCTCAAAATGAGTGTGATCGCAATTAAATTTGACGATAAGCATTTGCTATAGACTATCGACTATGCATGTGCTGAAAATCTATTGAATGACAATATAAGAGGAAGAAGCTAAACATAATGTTAGATCACTAAAATAAGAAAGTCATTTGGCTGTTTGGCCATATTTTTGCTTGTTTTTAATGCATGTTTTAATCAGTTTAACGTTTGTTATTTTTGCCAACACCTTTACCCAAACTAAAAGGGGCATTATGGTAAAATATATTGCGTAAAAACAACATTAAATTAGCCCGTTTCTGGATCACTAGTAGCATAATATCAAGTAGCGCACACAATTACTCAGTGCTAGAGACATCAGAGTTTCATTGGGGTAATTTTTCCTAACATGAGGAAATAATACCAGAGAAAAATGAATTAAACAGTTCAGCATTGCCAAGATGATTGATGCATCTGAAAGCCAAAGACCAGTCTTTTTGAGATTAATGATAAAATACGATTGAATATTGATAGAAAATGGGAAAACGCAAATTACTGTTTTTAATTTGCATGCCTTGTACAATGTGTCACCAAATTACTGATTTAGTAATTCAAAATATGGTCCCTGTTTGACAGAAACAGCCATTTTTTCAGTATACTTTTCTATGCTAAATTCGGGAACATTCCCATTTCTGCCGTGCTGAAACCATTAAACGCAATTTCGTAATTGACTTGAAAGGTACAACTTTCTCCAAAGACCGATTCCCAAATGTATATAGATTTGATTGACAAGGCAGAACGTTTTGTAATTTAGTATCTACATATCATTTAATTCATATTTTATCTAAATGGAAGAATTAAACTTGTAAATCTTTTCTCCTAGATCTATGATCTAAATATGAGACAGGTAGTTACTTCTATACATTTGAAGTTTTTTGAAGTTCTTTGTCTTCTTAAAGGTAAATTTTGGGTGACTTTGTCCCTCAGAAGTGAGACCATATTTCTTACAACAGCTTCTAATTACCTTAATGAATTCAATTTACCTTCCCTGTGTGTGAGTAAATTACGTCAAAATGTTTAATAAATAAATACAATTATATCAGTCTTTGATTGCAACCCAACTAGGAATTCTCAGGAGCTGAAACTGCTGAAAAATAAAGTATATATTAATGACTGTATTTTGGCAACTTGGGAAGTGTAATTACAGAGTTAATTGTTCTAAAAGGTTTTATGTAAGATAATGAATGAGCTAGAAGCCCAGTAGGCCATTTAATCCTGTGGGGATTGGTGTGTGTTTGTGTGTGTGGGGAGGGGGTGGTATTCTGTTCTGATTAGTGCAGGTGACTGTGATAGTTGCAGGCGTTTGGTTTCCACGGCAATGTTTTTATTATTATTTTTTAAGTTGATTTAAATAAATATAAAGGTGAAAAAAATAGCAGCTTGATATGCTTAAAGCAATTGGATTCTTTTTGCGTATGCTTGGGTGTGTACCTGGGTACCTCTCCCTTCCTAACAGAGAGTGACAGCAGGTTGCTGCTATTAAATCGTCAAAGCAAATACGGCTCAGATTCTCTGGATAGTATGTGTTTGGGTTTGTGTGTTCGTGTGTGTGTATGTGTGTGAGAGAGAGATACTGTGGGGGGTTGCTGTGAGTGCGTTATTTAATTCCGGTGTTCTAATTTTTTCAGGGCAGTAACATTTAGGCACAGTAAGTTCTTACTCCCTTTGCCCAACATTGCAGTGTAGTGAGAATATATTTTGGTCTTGGGCTCTCTGTTATTTTAAACATGGTACTGTCCTGGATTTATTTTATTATGTTGGTAGTTAGGATAATATGGCTGCTTACATTTATCATGTCCAGGTTTTATGGTACTCTGTGAAAACTACCCAATCTCTGTTAATCCATATGTAAAATACTGTGTTTTACAGAACTCCAAACTGTGTAAAGGTGTCTAAGATGTAAAGTGGAATTTGTTTCTCAGATCTGTCTGGTACTATCCTGCTGGATGTAATTGTTCTGTTATCCGTCTTTCTTTACATTAATGCTCCTACATATTCACATGCATTAGCGTGCCTATAATCTCATTTAAATCACTTCAGATATACAAGATTCAACTGAATGCTTCAACTATTAGAGCAGTTAATTCAACCCCCCCCAGCCCTTTAAGCAGTCGTGAAACTGCTCTGCATAGATAAGTGTGAGCAAATTGAACTGCATCGCTAAAGAAGCTGATAAGTACATCTAATCCAATTTAAAGAGCCTGTTGGGAAAATGGTTTTGTAACCACAGTCCAAGATACCAGCTATAGCCAGTCATGGAGCTTTAAGATGCAGTTTTTCTGTTTGGTCCTGCTGATTCACTCTAGAAAAAGACATTTTGGACGGACCATGGAGTGACTGGCTTTGTTCATCTCTGTCATAGTGTTGGTGTCACTGACCCGCCACAGTTCCACCTGCCCTTGGCCGCTTTGTGGAGGCTGTAAATATATAATGTACACCTTGGTGGCTGCAGGCAAACTAGAAGAGTTAGACACACAATGGCATGAACATTGTATAGCAGAGATTAGACAGAAAAAAGGTCAAGGTCTTACGTACACTGGTGGCCGTTGGGACTCCCTTTCAGTTTTAAGAGGTATATTTGTATCCAAACAAGAGCTTTAGTTTTACACAAGAAAACCTTGCACCTGTGGGAATGGGCACACGGAGAGTGGTTTTATATGGACAGACTCCGTTTTCACTATGTTTACTTTTGCAGAAATTGTGTAGGTTATATGTTGTAATGTTTATTTTGGAAACAAGCAGCTGCTTGCCGTGCAGTTCAGTTGGTGCCGTCAACAGTGCAAACAGCTGTTTGGCTGAAAATTGCCAACAGACCACATTTAAATTGCCCCTGCGTTCGAACAGGCCCTGTTTTGTACGTGTAAATGTCCCAGCCTGACACTCACTGACACACTCTTGGGTATTGGGTGAGCACAGAACAGACACAAAAGGTATTTGATAACATGTGTCGAGGACAGCCCCCTGTGTACAGAGAACGAGAGAGTAGCAGAGAGAGTAAGGTTTGTTTTCAGTTCTGAAACCATTGGAAAAGCTTTTTTTTCTCTTCAGTTTTTTTATGTGCAGAATATTAACATATTTGAATAAGAATAAATAAATCTGGATTTATTTATTTTAATTCAAAAACATTACTACCACGCCATATTACATGATAGTTTACTTTCTTTAGTTACAAGAAAGCCGTAAAAAAATTTTGCTACCTAAATTGTGTTTAATACTACATTCTGTTTGAAGACCTAATTAGCTGTGGGGCACGCAGACTGGAGTCACACCCTCAATACCCACCCTAAGGACCTTGTTACGCACCTGAGTGTGGTTGCACTGATGAGGCAACGCTCAGGTGCATGAAATCAAAGACAATGAAAGTGTTGGCAGTGCTGGCTCATGGGAGGGTGGACTGTAAAAGTATGGTTTAAAGTCTTTGGTTGAGCGTTTTAGTTTCTGTAATGAATAGTTTGCCTTTTGTTTTAAGTGTTTAACTGGGTTAAGTGTGGCCGTGCCCAATGCCTGGGCACGCCCAGGTGTGCTACAATCTGTTAGGCAAAAAAAAAAAAATTAGATGCAGATGGTCTTGTGTCAAGAAGTTTGCACACAAACAGGAGTCGTATTTCCTGCACTTGTTTGCTATTGTTGCAATGCAATGCAATGCAATGCTGTTTCTCTGTTTGCTCTCTTGTTTCCAGGTGCATCTTTTGTGATGAGCAAGATGATCTTCTTTATAAAAGCGTGTGCCATCAGCAGTGAATTCTCTGTCATTCTCTGTGGTTTTATTTTCTAGCAATGAACAGTTTTCTGACTCGGAACTCCCTTTCCCCTCTGGGCTAAAACTACATGAATAATTAATTCAGTGGGGAAACTTGCCATCAATGTGCCCACATGAATAAAAAATAAAAAAAACACACACACACACACACACATTCTGTTTAACTTATTGAGGAAAGATTAAAGAATAATGGTCTCTGTGTCAAATAACAAAAAAACAAACAAATATAAGTTAAATCGATCACATAGCAGCATTTACAGAGCCCCTTGGCAGCAATTCTTTCACAGTGCTAACATGTTTTAACGTAATGAGAATCTGCATCAATTTGTTGAACTCCATGTCCATTTAGGGTTTAATGAATGAGCCTTGGTAAATTGAATCAGATTCTTTGGGATATGAGAAATGACTACAGTGCAGTTAAGAAATGCCGGCTTGTGTATTCATTGAAGTGCGGATGGTATTGTGGTTCTGAAACAACAAATTGAACCCTGCATGTTATGAGAAAGCTGCTGTTCACTTAGAGGGAGACCTTGCACTTGAATACCCTGTATTTGAAACTTCCATTGAAATTGTATCAAAAGCGAGCCTAGCTGTATTTTATTTTTCTATAATTTATCCTATGGAGAATGCTTTTGGGAAATCACAACAGAGTTGAAAAAACAGCAGGAGCCCTGGTGATATGATATGCCCAGAGTTCAAGAGGCTACATTTTATTTGATGTAGCCTTAGTCAAGAAGGCAGAGCTGACATGTTTGCTATCTGATAGCAAATGATAACGTGGTTGATATAGACAAAATCTTGCCTTATAACAGTCTACCCTGGGGCTTGGTTTGGTGGGACCTACAGCAGTGAAAAGCGAGGATGCAGGGGGATAGTTAATTAGACCAATCTAACACCAATCCTTTGTACTAATGGACAGCTCATCTTATTATGGAGTTTCATTCACAAACAGCCATCACTGTGTATCTGTACACCAATGGATTTTTTTCGGTAGTTTTCTGATTGGCGGAAATATGCGACCTTGTTACCATTATTTTAATTTCCTAAATGTATTACTTACAACAACTGCACTCAGGGGATAAAGCTACTGTTAATGTAAGATTGTCCTGTTTTGCTGCATTTGGAGAGGGGAGGTAGATGAAGAATCTGTAGTATAGAGTGGTTAATTATGGAGTACAGAGTTAAGTATGGAGAAATTGGAGTCATTATAAATTACATTAGATCAGCAACCCTTGTAAGCCAAGGAAGTGGCTTTCCTAAATATGGTTTCTCACCCATTTCCTTCCTTTGACCTTCTGGCTGTATTTACATTTCTAAAGTCATGCTTTCCTTCTATTCCCTCCAAGCCCTGCGTTTAAAAAGCTATGCATTTTGTATCCTTTAATTCTTTGCCAAGAAGGTGACAAAACATTTCATTATGTGAGGAAGAACATTTCATTTTGCTTTCAGCCTAGCCAGGAAGTCTGGGCTCATTTGTGGGTTCCCGTAGAAATAGGAGAACATAAGTGAAACATTATTGAGGCAATTTAGCTAACATTTTACTCCTTTTAAGCCAATACGATGGCTAATTAAATGTCCTAATGGAATTATATTTTTTTGTTAGACAAATAGCGAATGTTTCATCTTATTTCTAACTTAACTCTGTTTGACATAACTTAACTTGATAAATGAGTGCCGACGTGTTTCTGCGCACCAGAGACTATTTCCCTCTTTCTCTGTCATCCAGCTTCTAACCCATGCGAGGCGAACAACGGCAGGGGCCCATGCTCGCATCTGTGTCTCATCAGCTACAACCGCACGGCAGCCTGCGCCTGCCCTCACCTCATGAAGCTCTCCTCCAACAACAGGTCCTGCTTTGGTGAGCAATGCCCAGTCGAGCAGCGTCCGTCACTCAGGAGAAGATGGACAGACATTAGTTTTGTGTGTGAATAGAGGAGAGCCAGGGAGAGGGCTGGGGATCAAGCACTAATAATTGTGTTCACACTGCAATGTGAGAGACACATCACTGATTCGGAGTCAAGGGGCCTCCAAAGGCTAAAGGTTTTATTTGATTCTTAGTCTGCTGGTAGAAAGATACAGACAGAAGTCATTTTCTATCCCTTTGTGAGGAGCTAAGGTTAAGAATATAAGACCATACTTTTTATCTTGAAAGCCCAGCTTGCTACTCCGCACTGGTCTCCCTCTTTATGAATTTTTTTTTAAATTAAATTAATGTAGTTGAAGAAAGTGTTAAGTTGATTTAGGGGCTCATGATTCTAGTTTTCTATATTTCACATTTCCTTTTATTAATGCTTCTTTTTAAATTAAACTGGTGAGATTTTAGGAGAAAACTAAATGCATCACTGGGATTATCACTAGGTCTCCTTTTGCACAATGGGACCCATAAATAACAAAGACAGATCAGCTTTACATTTAAAGATGATAAAGATTACCAAGGAAACTCGACTAGCCGAAAACCGGAATTATATATTCAGTAAATATACATGCAGTTATTGATTATTTTGCCTCTTCCTTTTAAGTTTTTTGAGTTCAACACTTCTAATGAAAATGTCTTTGATAAGTCTGGAGTGTTTGAATTTTACTGTAATGACTTACCCCACTATTTTGGTGCACACTCTGCAATGAGCCACATGTGATCTCAGTGAAATCCCCTTTGGAATGAATTAATGTAATTTACTTTTGGCTTCCCACACTGATTCACAGGACATTTGGGCACTTTGTTCTGGTGCTACTATCTCTGGGTTTAGTAGTCTAGGTTATCCCATTATTACCCCTCATCCCTTTGCAATCCTCTTTCAGAGGGACCCTCACTATATCGCCCGCTTTTCTCCTCTGCACAGCGCTGAAGAGGTTCCTCCTTTATGCCAGGCGTTCCGAAATCCGCGGGGTCGACATCGAAGATCCATACCTGAACATCATAACTGCCTTGACGGTCCCCGACATAGATGATGTTACGATGGTGGATTATGATGCCCTGGATGAGAGAATTTATTGGACTGATGTAAAAACCCAAACAATAAAGCGAGCCTTCATAAATGGTACCAGTTTGGAGACAGTCATATCTGGAGGTATAGTAACAGTAATGTGTAATTTTAAATCAATTGTTTTAGGAGGCCGACGGCAACTTGCCCTGCAATACGACAACGCATGCTCTACAAATCATAGTAGCAAAAATGGCAGATTTGTATTTGAGCAACTGTGGGACATGATGGCGCCATATGATGGATGAGGTCTTTTACCTCCACCATCCAGGCCAATCCTAGGCCTGTCAATTGCCTTTCTTATCCGCGGTGATACTTCGTAGTAAATTGACTTGCCTTCACAGGCAAGCTGAGGATTAAAGCAGCACCTCAGAGGGGTTTCCAGCTTTGATCTGAAAGTTGACGGCTCACCCCATTGCAAACCATTGGAAGGTTCGAATGGAAACCCCAGGCTATAGGAACTGACTTGTCTGTTGGTTTTAGGCAAGAAAATGTGAGATGAAGCGCACGTGTCTAGATTTTCCTCAATTCATAGGCTGGAATTCATGTCTTCGAACAAGCCAGTGTTTTTATTGTTTAATCTTCCTGTTTGTAGCCCCCAGCAAAGTGTAGAACATGAGGATGTGCCTCTTTCATGATTGGCATAAAAAGGACAAAGTGATTCTCAATGCCCTACATTCAGCTAGTGATTGTTTGCCTGGGTTTCTTTTTCATTGCTCTGTCGAAAGAAAAAAAAAAGAAGAAAAAAAACTCAATATACCAGAGCGCTGCTATTTTTGTCTGGACGGCAATTTGTTTAGTTTTATTTATTTATTTATTTAGGTTTTTTTTAAATATTTTATAATTTCCTATAGGTGTATTAAATGTCCGTGGGCTGGCTTTAGACTGGCTCACAAGAAATATGTACTGGATAAGCGCAGAGAACGATGAGACACAGATAAACGTGGCTCGCCTGGATGGATCTCTGAAAACATCAGTCATTCACGGGATTGATAAGCCTAAGTGTCTTGTTGTACATCCATCAAAGGGGTAAGGAGACGAAATACAAATGCAATGAATATGTAGATTAATTTTAAAATGCAAAGTTTTATAATTACAGTTAAGTCTTGTTGAGCGGGTGTGTGTGCATATTCCTTTAAGCTAATGCCATGAAGGTCATTTGCCTCAATAACTCTATTTGTGTTGAACAGTCAAGAGAGCTTAATTAATTTTACTTGTTTTCAGCACCATTACTTCCATTAATTGGTTGTCTCTGGATGCAGTTTTTCACTTTTTCTTATGTCCAGAATGAACATACAGTGCATTTTAGACAATGAAATTATTATTTTTTTAATTCCTAGGAAAATGTATTGGACTGATGGGAACACAATAAGCCTGGCAAACATGGATGGAAGTAACAGTAAGGTCCTGCACCAGGACCAAAAAGAACCCGTCGGTAAGTTTCAATAATGCTCATCTTACTTAGAACAGGCAGAACTGAGCAGTGTGCCCTTAAAGGCCAGACAGAGCCCTTCTTTTGTCAGGTTAGAGCACCTTTTACCATCTGCTCTTTTTTGCACCCTTGCCCTCAGGCTAAACATAGGTGCCTCAGCCTCTGTAGCCCTCTGTAGCCCTTCCTCTGAGCTGGCCCCTTGCACATATGCCCTGTTCTGTCCAGTGTGAGGCCAGAAAATTGTTCTGCAGGGGCTGTCCAGAGAGCAGACAGCTGTTCCCTTGTTTATGGACATGCATTTCTATCCTTGTTGGAATGCATATTCCTTAGAAAGTTAATAATAATAATAATACATCCTATTACCCTACATTTCTCAGGAGTGTACTCATGAGGTTGCATGTCGGATGATTTGCCAATGACTGAATTCTCATGCTTTCTTTTCATTTTACAAGAATGTAGGCAAGCAAATGAAAATATACACTGTTGTGACAGAAATAGGAGGCTATGTTTAAATATGACTTAAGGTGCTGTAACGTGACAAAGGATATTGTGCAGACCTTTGAAGAATATTTACACTGTAGTCTCAAGGATCTAAAAGACCTATTTGTCAAGCATGAAGTTAAAAATGAATTAGATGATGATGAGGATGATGATGATGATAAAGATGATGATGATGATGATGATTATAGTCTGCACTATGTATTTCAATGAAACATCAATTAGAA
>JAOYSI010000295.1:3107-18384 GCA_025775065.1 Hiodon alosoides | reverse complement strand
CCCCCCCCCCCCCCCAGTACTGTATCCTCTAAGGCATGCCGGTTACAACACACTGGATTAGCAGAAAACAGAACAAGGAAGAATGAGAGAACGCGTAAAACCGAAGTAAAATTAAAATGTAAATATAAAAAAATCGCAAAAGATATTTTTCTTGGCGTCCTCAAATGCTGCTATTCTAGCTTCCCAACATCATGCAGAACAGTGCCCACAGGCAGCTGCAGTGATTCAGCAAACGAACACTTTTTAAGTTTCCGTCACAAAGGTTACACCTGCCTGCATCTCAATTCTGTCGGTTGATTGGTTGTTGTTTTTATTGTGAGTGACATCTGAAATCCAGTGTGGAGCAGGTTGACTCTCAGAGAGGCATCTGACAGAGGAGGTGGGGTGGGGGGGGCGAAGGGACCCAAGGATCAGGAGTGAGTGGGGCGAGGATGGGGGGGGGCCCTTCACCACCCCTGCCTTCCCCATACGCCTCCTCCGTCCTGTGCCTTTAGCCAAAATTATGCAGCGACAGCCGGAACATGTCGTTGGTGCACACCCAGGCATCGCTTATGTTCTTCAGTAGAAAGATCTGATGAAATCCCATGATGGGGTCCTCATCAGCCTAAAACAAACAGGAGGGAAATATGTGATCAGTACACTGTCCCCAGAATGAAAAGACTCGGATTTCCCTTCATATTTATAGATACTTCACAAACTCTGATGGTCCACCGTCTACATCACAAATAATTTAGTCACAGGAAAGTGGCAATGCCCTGACTGATCTTTTCCTATTTTAATATTTGTTTTCATACAGGAGTTTCAGGAACACAAATAATGTGAAGTTCAATATCTAAGGTCAAATCTGTGGGTTAAAGGGCTGTCACCACTGTAAACTGGTATAGAGGCGGTTGTTTTTTGAAACATGCAAGCCCTTTTCGGCTCCAGCACAAACCAAAGGAATGCGGGAGGAGGAAGCCAGAACACTGCTGTGGGTGAGTCCAGGTCTTTGCACCCTGCCTCTACATTCCTCAAAGTCTTAGTGGAGCTCATGTAGAAACCTCTGCCAAGCTTTGACGCCTTGGGTTGTCAGCAAGCGGAGCCCGACATTTCTCCTCGGCGACTGTGTCAGGTGTGATGGCCTAGAGGTCAGTGATTCAGTACTGGCCAAAAGCCACACACAATCATCTTTCCTGAAAGAAATTGCTAGATTGGTCTGGCCTTTAGTTTGGCCCTGTGGTTTCCTGGCAGTATACATACACACGGAGTAGCTCCATGACATTCTCGAACCACAGAATTTTTATCTTTCAAATGGAACGTCATTCGAATTGAAATGACATATTTTTTCCCAGAACGACCTCCATTTAACATACCCACACCTACCAAATAAAGGTTTTTTTTACCGTCACTCACTATAGACTTTCCTAGCAACTCTAGATTCATAATGCTGCCATTCAAAATCAAAGGTCATAAATTGCCCATGGAAGCCACTCAAAAGACACATGCTGTCAGGAACTGTACTGGTTAACCTCCCACTGACCGGGGCAAGACAAATCATGTCAGGAACTGTACTGGTTAACCTCCCACTGATGGGGCATAGGTCATAGGTCGCACAGGACTAGCCTGAAGGACTTGTTGGTGGATTACTTAAATACAACTACAAGTTAAAAAGCATTTTCTAAATCGAATAAGTCCCTGTTTGATGATTTTGAATGAACCGAATGAGAAAATTACATTTCGTTACAATAACTCCCGGGTATTCATGGAGGCAAATTCCCATTTAACTGAAAGGTCACTAAGTTAGAGAGGGGGGCAGAAGTAAAGAGAAAGAGCAATACAGAGATAAAGAGTGAAAGAGAGAGAGAGGCTTCACAGGAAGTCAAAGTGTTAAAAGACGACAAATCGTTTCTTACTTTTAGTTGCCCTACAACCATACTGAGTATGCAGCTGTCTGGGGTGGGCTGGTGGTCCTGTGCTGTGATGCTGTGAGCGATTTTGGTGAATGGGAGGCTCTGGGCAGGGGAAAGAAAGGGGGACAGGTGATCGCACAGGCATGGAGAACGAGCGCTCGAGTCCGGCGGTCACAGCTGCCTCGGAGAAAGGAACGTTAACACCTGGCCGCTCACGTCATAGGCAGCGGCGCCTGTAGACTATGTTACGCCTGTACATCGTTACGGCCTTCGGGCCACTAGGATTGGGGGTACTTCCTCACTTGCCCCCGTGTGTAATGGGGGGGATGCGTAGTGACTAGCCAAGGTGAAGAACCTTTGGTGAAGCAGTACAATAATAAAAACATTCTCTAACACATCGTTCATTATATCAGGTCTCCTTTCACAGATTATATAATAATCATACATACTGTATACATTTTTAGGGAGGCGGTTGCTAAATAGCCTAATACACTTACAGAGAGTTTCTCCACAATCGCTGCTTTTCCCTGGAATTGCTGTCCCTCCCATGTAAGGCATGATGCATCGATCTGGAAAAGTGACGGACAACAGGAAGACAGAGCCCATCTAGAAACAAGGCCTCGGACATGCACAGATATGTCAGTGGAACAAGGATGCGTATTCTGTTGTAAACCTGATATAAGTTCTGATCTATGACTGCCTGAGAACAACAAACTTTGAGCTACCTTCAGGTCTGCAACTGAAAACACCAAATTGTGTCCCTGATTAAACAATTAAGGGCTGAGGTACAGCAAAAACCAGGATACGCTTGTGGGGGCACGCTTTGGTCTCTGACTGTGCAATATTTGCAATGAGCCAAAGTTTTTGAGAGTTCATGAGACGTGTTTGATCACAAGGGTTGTGGAGGTTTTGTAAAAGCACAGTACATGACATAAGGCTGTTCTCAGAACGGAGGCTATCTGTTGCATTTCGGGATAGAATGCATGTTTGTGAGTTCCTACGTGTTTCTATGAGTTTCATGTGTTCGAGGGAAAAGTAGTGAACGTTCTTTCGTTGTATGGAATGTTTCTGTAAACGGAGACAGTGAGTTAAATGGGTAAAAGAGCATGGAGGTAGGTGAGAGATTGAAAAAAAACAGGAAGGAGAACGACACACCCAGACAACAGCCTTACTCACATATATTGCTCCAAGTTGGGTCCTGTCTGTATCAAATAACTGGTAGTAGTGCTGCACAAAGCTGGATCCTATCTGCTCCCAAATCGGCTTGTCACCCATCCTGATTCACCCAGCAACAGGCACTGTGGAAAGGGGGGGGGATGCAACTTCAGCATAATTAGGTGTCTCTTTCGTGCTGATGAAGAGGCTGAGTCGAACAGCTGGGGGGCTGAGAGGGAAGAATCGCGACATGGAGGGAAGGGGAGAAAGCAACTGAGCTCCAGCAGAGAAAGAGAAGAGGGCGGGACATAACGGGGACCAAAGGCTCAAATCGGGCTCTCATTGGTCCTACCTCTGCTCGCCTCTGTATTTCAGCTACAAGGCCCCGTGTCTACACCAAAGGTGCTTAGGGAAAAAAAACACAAAGCACTCTGGAAGTAGGAGCCGTGGATTTGAGCTGCCGGTCGGGTGCCGAGGGGCGACCGGCCTATTGCTCCTCGGCGACGGACACAGATACAGACAAGCACACAAAGCCACTGCCGGATCCTGTATGCCCAAGCACCAGTGTGCTAAATACTAATATCCCGTAGCATTTGCCATGTGACCGAGGTCGAACTGACAGGAAAAGCATGCTCAGCCTTTCTCCACCCCAGCCATGAAGCGTTTGCGGGATCACAGATGGAGAAAACGTCTTCACACGCTACTACAATCCAACACAAGGAGGAAAGCAGTTCCTGTGAGCAGATCTGTAAAGCCCCCCTTTTAAAAAAATACTTTCCCAAAGGGGCGCCGAAGGAAAACGATAACGCGGAATCTGAATCCATGCGGAGCAGATCCCGTTTTGCCCTTCCTCTGTATAGAAAAACAAAGACTGGAGAAAGTCAATATACATCTCCCTCCTGTTTGGAGATCCACCCACTCATCACACCATAAAATACATTTTAAAAGCTTAAAGATTTTGACACAAATGAGAAGGATAAGCTAGTCTGGAACCAAGGGGAGAAGACCATCGATGGAGAATTTCCAGTTGGGTTGTACTTCAGTTTTCTATTAATGACGAAACTTCAGTACAGCAAATCACAACATAGTAATGGGATTACTAGCGTCACGGGTACAAGTCGAGATAGCAAAAAACCCGCCACCCCGAAAAAAAAAAAATTTGATTTAGTACCCTCGCTAGTTTTTCTTTGAGAACTATTCTCAAAGAGTGGGCTGAAGAGAGTAGCTATGTTTATGGCCAGAAATCAGAGCATAAAAAGACAGGCCTGGCATGATTTTATTCCCAGCTATCATATGGCATGCCAGATGGTCATGTGGTAGGGGCAACCAATGCCTTGGGTTAGACACCTCTGCTTCCTGCTATGGTCTGAAAAAGACCAGTCGAATGGTGATCACGCCATTGCTCTAGAAACGTGCAGTAATACACATCTTCAGAAAAGGCTTACACAACAAAAAGTATGCATTATCTGCAATCACTGCATAGAAGCAAAGAAAAACTCAATACAATAATTCTAATACAACATCTTCTGACTATAACAGCAATACTTTTTTTCTCCAGTTGAGCAGGATTTACCAAGTGCTTTGACCCCCTGTAGAGGAACATCACTAGATTTAAAACTAAGAATATACACAGGCCATTCATCTAGTTTGTGGCAACAGTTACATTTAAACACTTCAAGTTTGCCATTGTCCTACTAGTGGGCCCCGTGATTAATCAATCAGTCAATAAGAGCCATACGCATTCCATTTGCACTTGTGGACAGAGGGTTAGAACAGCAGCAAAGAGGCTGTAGACAAAGTTGGCATCGCCCCACTAAATAGACACCCCGAATGAGAACCCAGAGACTGGCACTGTCAGCTCTTTCACTAGTCTTGGCCTCAACACCCCCCTCCCCCCATAAAAAACACATCGGAACAGCACATTCCTGCAACCTCCCAATGGCAACTTAAAAATGGGTTGCTGTACCTATTTACACATTGGGCCTGGACATGTTCATTTATCTTCCAAAAAAAAAAGAAGATCACAATAATGTCATTGTCATTATTAGTTTAGCTTGGTATGGGTTATTTACATGTTTTTACAACATTCCTGGGCCTGAGATTTTTAAATGTCTAGCTAAACACCCTGGAATTGATGATGACACAGACCATTACAATGGAAGCTACAGGCACATTTCTTTGTTAACTTACAGTGGTTTAACAATGCAAACAATACCAGATTATTTGACCAATTTAACCAATGATCAGATAGGAATACCTCCCTTTCAGTTTGAGCCAAAATATTTACCAACTGAGGACATTAGCCATACAGATGATTTCAGACGAGTAAGATGCTACGGAAAGTACTAATACATCCATAGGAGATATTCCACGGGATACATACTGCTGCAGCTGTAACCACTGCATCTTACTGCTAACAACTAGAGAATGTGGTTGCTTTAAAGAGCTACCGTTTTTATTAAATATGACGCAAAGTAACATTCTGGGATAATATTTGATGATATGTTGGTAGACATGCCAAGTTTTTTTTTTCAGGATAAATGAACATTTCAAGACCCGATGTGAAAATCAGTACAGTATCCCTTTAAAAAGTCATTATAATTCATATATACTGTTGCTGCTGAATCAGCTTTATCAGAAAAAAGAATTAATCACACATTGCAATTGCTATTTCCCATTATTAAAAATAGAACCGTATCGCAATGGCCCGTATCAGATTACCCAGTAAAAAGCAGAAATGTGAATGAACGTAATTTAAGATTACTTTTTTTTTATTTAAGAAAATAAAACGAAATATTCTTGTAATAACTTTGCATCAGCTTTTGGCTACATGAGCTGTAGCTCCGAAAACACAGAAAAAGACATGAACAATCAATTTCCTGAAAAAACTAGGCAGTTGTTAATTTTAGCTCGATTTTACAGTAAACTTAAACAAAATTCTTCAGCACAAAACGAATAACGTGGATAATATGCAACTGAAAGCAAATACAAAAGGGACATATCTGGCAAGCCAGAGAAATTCCGACAAAAAAAAAAAAAAACTATCACAGGAAAATTACGAGGTGACAGGTTTGTTTCTGCAGTATTTACGCCTGCGCCTCTATCCACTAGTAACTGAGTGTTACGAGCCCATGGCTCGTGCTGGATACCTTTTTATCGTAATGTTAACTAAAAGATGAACAAAGTCGCAACCAAGTGAAAAACTAACTGACTAATCAAGTCAAGACTCCTGAACTAATTCTTGACTGATGGAGCCATCTAGCTGTACCGATTTTCCATGGCTAACTGTTTGCCATACTTACGATGTACGCGTGCATACGTACAATTTCTTTTTTATTCGTAAATGGTCTTGCGAGTTAATTTAACACCAACTTGACCACGCAGAAGAAGAAAAAACATGTACTGGCAAAATGAATAATAGATATCTTGACTTTAAGTGGTTGCTCAGTTGGCAAACCAACCAGACAGTATCAGTGGATGGAACTACTACTAGCGAACGCAATGTGACTTCATTCAGCAAAATTATAACCAACAGTCCAGAAGCTTTTTGTCACCTCTAAACTGATCTCTTCGCTTGGGTTAGCCAAGTTGGTGAGCTAATGACGGATTAGAACTGCGTCGGACTTCGACGTTGGTCATTAATTGTGCCATTTATCTGGTTGATCGTGTCATAACCTAGTAATACTCACATGACTGAAATCCTAGCCTATAAAGAATATGTTTACGAACAAGGAATGTGCAGAAAATGCCCATTAGTAAGTTGCCAGTTCTGATGACGGCGGAAACATACATCTCAACGAGAAACACGTGCTGTCATTCCTTACTAAAAATATCCCGTTCGAATAGTCTCCGGATCCAGCGCAGTAGTACTAGTACAGATAGGGGCCCAAAGTAACGTTAAAGTGTCTCTTTACAATCATAGGCGTGTCTATACACTTATGCCGAACCACTGCCTGTCAAAAAAATTTAACCCATGATTCTGCAGATCGCTAAAAGAAAAAAATATCTTAGTTGATGTATACATTTTCGACAATTGCAGTTTTAAATATATATCTAAATAAATTACAACTAATAACTTACCGAAAGCGCAAAACGGCTAGCACCTACTGTTTCCCAGTTATGGCGATCGCCAAGCGCGGCTGAGTCAATCCGCGGCTCCCGATAAGAGCATGCTCACAACACTGGACCCGTTCTACTGTATTCTGGGAATTGTAGTTTTATTTCCCATGGAGCTAACATCAGAGGGCCGCTTGTTCACGTATCATCTGCACTCTGGGCCTGCAAGGCCCAGAAGTCTTGGCAACAGTTGTATTAACAAAGCAATGTTAAACCCAAATTATAATTCAATAATATAAAACAACATGGAGAAAGAAAAAAAAACCTTATCAAACAATATAAGTATATAAATAATTCAAATAGTTTGTCAACATTTGTATGAGAAAAGGAACAGCATTAACAAGATGAAACATCCCCATGGTCCATAAAAATGTATTTATTTTAATATCTAAGGAGTTTTACAGACGCCATTCAGTCTTGAACTAAACTATGACAATTACACAATAGTCTTGTCTACATCTTAAAACGTAATTCGAAGATTTTATTCCTACAGGGGTCGCATTCATGGTATATGGCCAGTAGCCATATAAGTACTAACACAGTGGCAACGAAGTTCTGTTGTACAGTCCTAATACGGCTTTAATAAAAAAAAAAAAAATACAGGATGGCGTACTAACCACGTGTTGCAACGAAGTAAACAGTAAATAATTATACTTGATAACATGAACTGTAAAACTCCAGACCAGTAATTTAACAGTTATGATTTAATTTATTATGAGATTTTACAAGAAGGCCCGTTTTGAAGACAAATAATCAGATCCAAAAGACCAAATTCACAAATTAAACCAGGACTATTTAGCTGGCTGGATTAAGATCTTTACAAAAATATATTGCAAATATCCAAGTGCTCCAACTTCAGATTTATTTATTAAGTGCACATTGGGTCAAGATGCAGAATTATTTTACTCCTTGTCATTACAGACTTAATAGCGTGAACACACAGCGCATTGTAACAGGCTTCGACGACAATTGTTACTTTCATAAAAGTACGCCGCATAACAATGAGAACACCGTCGTTATTCTCTTAAACAGCTTTCTTCTTACAAAATAACGCTTAGTGCAGGATGACATCTAATTAATTTCTAACGGCTTAAAGGAGACGTTCTTTATACTACACATATGGACGAATGAAGCAAAACCAAAGTGCACGGTCGGCTGAAGCTCGGTACACACAGGAATCAACTAAACTGGCGGGATAGCAATTTGCAACCGTAATTACAGTTCAGCTATTACAGCATTAGTAGCTAAAACAATTGAGTGAGAGAGAAAAAAAAACACGAAACATGTTCTTCAACTGTAGGTTCACTCCTTCTCTTGGTATTCATTATAAAAAGTATCTTATTAACACGAACAGTTTTCGTAAGTGCCGATTTAGTCCTTAGTTCTAATCAAACTTTCTTTCGAACAACAGCCGCGGAGAGCATCCGATCCCTCTCTCTCACTTCTTCCTTTAATTTCGCCTCCGTTACTTTGAGTTGTCTTATCGTGGACTTCATCTCCTTCATTTTTACTTCCATCAAAGCGATGATGTCTCGCTGCTCGTTGAGCTTTTTGAGCAGCTCTGCCGAAGTGGTCCCAGTGGTCAGCGAGTAGGAGTGATCCAACGCTCCGAGTTCGCACAGGTCGACAGCGGAGAAGGGTATACTTTGGAGGATAGTTCCGGAGGTTGTAGCTGGCTGGAGGTCGCTGCTGCCCTCCAAGGCAGAAAAACTGGAAACGACGGCGGTCAGACAAGAGCCGTCACTTTGTACTGTTAGGTCAATGGGAGTAGTGTCCTGACCATTCTGGCCTTTTTGTACCACTTCACCGGTGTTTGAAACATCATCGCAACCGACTTCTTCTGGGCTCGTCCCACTCAGAGCAGCGTTAGCGTTAGCACCAACAGAAACTACGCTTGTGATTATCGGGAGCACAGCGGATACTTTCTTGTTCCTGCCCCTTCTGTTTTTTCTCTCATTTACACCCCGCAGCGGGAAAAGCGTTGGCACCCGAATGCTATATGTCTTTCTGCCGCCGGGGAAATGAATGCTGCAAACACGATGGCCTGTGGTGGGTTGAAAGGTACTGAAACAACCGCTTACCCCGGCCCGAGAGATATTCTTCAACCAAATTTCTCTCTGCACGGTGTCCTTTGGGAAGGTGTAGAATCTCAGTTCTCTGTCCCGATGCGAGTTGTTATAACAACCAGGAACGCAGCAGGTAAATCCAGGCATACTTATTTTGATATCTAGTCGAAATAGTTAAAATACTGTTAAAGTTTTCTTTTATTTAAATGTTGTTTCGCTCCTCCGCGCGCTGTTATCAAGCCCAACAGCTCCAGAGCGGAACTACACGTCCCACAATGCTAACAACTTCCTGTTTTGCTTCCGAGGCAAATTTCTTAATAAATCTTTTCAAAAAGCACTTAGCTTTGTAGACTATTGAAATACTTTAGATATTTTTAAAATCTTTATATGAAATTAATTGATGTACATTCATTTGATGTACTTAAGTGTTTACATTACATACACATTTTAAAACATAACTATGAAATAGAAGTAACTAAAATGTATTAATAATTATATGCATGGACTCCAATATAAAAATAATACAGGGACAGTTATTGTACACCTCTACAATAACATTTAAAGAATGACTAAAGGACACGAGGTATTATCTGATATTAACGTGAGAAGATAAGCAACCGCATAAAACACTACCATGGCCGCATCCTTAAAAATTGGGGAACATTTGTTTTTCTAACAGCACCAGCAGAGCTGAGGATAATTCCAACAATTTAAATAAATGTATTTTATTGTAAATTTCTACAAAAAATGGTAATTTCGTCGTATTTTAATATAAATAATCAGATGATGTGATTTCTAACGAAAATACACGGAATAAAAATATTATACCTTTTATTATCTAAAACTGAACACTTTCACTTATTTTCCATAACGGCTTAACCTAACCAGAGATAATAAAAAAAAAAGGGTGCGAGGTACATTTCCAAATTCGCAGTCGCAAATCCATTTCATTTTGGAGCTGCAGAAATGGACAAATTTGATAACAGCCCGCGCTGTGATGGATTAACCAGAACCGACAAGCCATCTCCTGTGGCTCATCTGAAAAAGCATATAGCGCGTGAAACTACAACTCCCTAAACCCTGAAAAAATAGGACGACCTGTTTCCGCTGTTTCATTTGAACTCACTAGCGGGACATTTAAGGTTAGAGTTTGGCTTGACGTTGTGAATGGAATTTGATGTGGACAACGCTACTGTCCACATCAATATAGGACTGCACCTGTGCTGTAGAAAGGTAGTTGTTTTTATATTTTCCATTAAGAAAATCTAAAGGCATTTTTTTGCATATATAGAGGAAGGCAGTAACTCTACATGGTCAGCCCTTGGAAAGGGTTAAGGTATTCAAGCATTTGTGGTTTGGCTGACCTGGAATACTTACATACAAGACACAGGGAAGAAGGGAGAAAAGGTGATTCATCTCATGAAGGTGCTGACTAGCGGGTGTACAGGAAATCCTTTGTTGGTGTATATTATGGTCTGTTCTGGATTACGGGTGTGTTCAGCGGCCAAGTCGGACCTGCATGGTCTGTCAGGATTACTGCTATTAATATTATTACTATTATTATTATTACTCTTTGGAGTACTACCATCTGTGCCCCTCAGGCCGAGATGGGGGAAATGCCTCTGGAGATGAGGCGGGAACGGATTATGGTTAAAAGGCTGTGACGAGGGAAAGCCTGCGTGTACAATTGTACAACCATGTTGGGAGAATGAAGGGCAGTCTGGAGGAAGTTTTGGATGGGTGATGAGGGTGAAGGTGGACAAGGTGGGTTTAGCCAGGCCGTCAGCGGTGAACATTCAGGTACCACATTGGCAGCTTCAAGCCAGGCAGCTTCTCTGCTGGATCAGTGGTGGTCTGGAGTGGGTAAGGGGGTGGTGAAGGAGGATTGTGGGCTGAACGGTTTCCAATTTTCTAATGCTTAGGTGGCTTTGGGGAAGTCGGAGGTGAAGGCCATAATTAAAACTACGGAATATATGGGAATCGGGTTTGCGTGGTAGGGTGTAGGTGGGTGTCCTGAGCCACTCTAAACTCCCTTACAGTAGATATGTCCCTTAAAGCAGTATGCAACACTGACGTTGGTTAAAAGTGGTTTAAAAGTGTATTCAACAGAGAAGATGACGACTTGAACATCAACAAACTGGGAGGGAAAATCTGTTTTTATTTTTAAAAATCCTCTCGTTACGAAAATGTGCAAATGCAATTAAAGATCTGACAATGTCAGTCTTCTAGTTAATACGAACATACCAACATATTGTAATGTAGACCTAATACTTAGTTAATTAATAACTTCATAAATGCTCGCTTGTGGATACGTCAGTTACAATAGTTATTAAATCCCCTATAGTACGTATGCTTCATGAAAAAAAATAAATGCTTATTTAAAAATAGTTACTTTAAAATTTAAAATAATCAAAAACTTGAAAATGAGACATCACTGTACCAAAAATAAAACAATGCTGTTTTTCTTTTTTTTAAATACTTTGTACATATCTTGAATAAAAAATGGCACAAATAAAAGTTAAAAAAAAAAGAAGAAATTTGGTACATTTTGGAACAACAGCAGGCGTTGCACTGTAATTGTTCCTTTGCAATCTGGGATTAATCAAGTTTCAGCTCTGTGTGATGGCCTTCCCGTCTGCTTCAGGCTGCTTTGGTTGTCTTTGTAAAGGCGGCCTGTAAGTAATGATCTACAATGCTTCTCCTTCTATAGCCATTGATATTGGAAAGTTATGTTTTTGGAGTCGACATCTGTTCTTGCCAAAAAAATGAAAGTATTCCATATTTAACCTCAAGAATTTGTAATGCTTGATGCTATTTTACTATTTAAACTTATTTCAAACTTACTCAGCCCAGGTATTTGCTATAGCAGCTCATGTTAAGTACTCAAATGGATATTAGAAGTGGTACACCGGTAACCTAATTGACCAACAGTTTTACCACTACACCAGCAACCCTTACTAACCCTTACCTAAAAACTGTTTCCTATGGACCATGCTGATGGGAGGACCAGGGGATAGCGATGGATCCATCCTGCCAAGTGTCAACAATGCAGGCCGGTGGTGATGGTGTGGGGTGTGTTTTCTTGGCACACACTGGGTCTCTTGATTGGCGCAACGTTTGAATGCCAAAGAATTTGAATATTGTAGCCAGGTGCATCAGGTGCATCCCTTCATGACAGCAATATATCGATGGGTTCTTTCAGCAGGATAATACACCATTCCACAAGGCTAGTATTGTCCAGGAATGGTTACGAGAACAGACACCTCCCCAGTCACCACATCCCAATCCAATCAGGCATTTGTGGGATAAGATGGAACAAGCTATTCGTAGTAGAGATCCACCATCAGCCAATTCAAACTATTTTGCTACCTCTCATCGGGAAAGAGCACAATTCAAAACAAATATATTAGATCTGCCCTTTTAAATGTTCATAAACTTGTAAAATAAGATGGTACTTTGCATTAAAGGAGAACTACTTTAGTAAATGAGACATCATGACATTTGTTATGAGGGTGTAGGAGGGCCTAATGTAATTGGACACCATCACCATCCTGCACAGCACTGTAAAACACCAGTGTATCCAGACAACCTTAATGTTCCCTATAGCCATCGTAGTAATCTTTTAGCACAAAATTGCTGCTCTGCGTCACCCATTAGGGAGCTAATGTTTTATTGATGTTTGATGAGGTTCTCAGCGCTACAAGGAGATTTAATGAAAAGTGTCGTACAAGTGCAATTCATTATTGCAATGAGTTTTGTGATAGTGTCTTAATCTGGCGGTGGGGTATCCTGGGATCTCTGCTAAGCCTTATCGGACCCCGATGGCCACCTCTGCCCTGCTGCCGTTCTGCAGACACAGAGCGACGCAGAGACACAGGAAGGCTCCCGAAGGAGAGCCCGTTCACCAGCACAGCCTTCACTAGCACGGAGAGCGCCTTCAATAGAACGGAGAGCGCCTTCAATACAACGGAGAGCCCCTTCACTAGCACGGAGAGCGCCTTCACTAGCACGGAGAGCCCCTTCACTAGCACGGAGAGCGCCTTCACTAGCACGGAGAGCGCCTTCACTAGCACGGAGAGCGCCTACAATAGCACGGAGAGCGCCTTCAATAGCACGGAGGGCGCCTTCACTAGCACGGAGGGCGCCTTCACTAGCACGGAGGGCCCCTTCATTAGCACGGAGGGCCCCTTCACTAGCACGGAGGGCCCCTTTCTCACTGCTCTCTCCACTGCCATTATAGGGGAACATTTTTGGTTATGGTATTTCAGACCCAAAAAATCCCAGGTGTAAGATCCTGTTATGTGAAATACCACCTCAATGAAAGTACCTAAATAACCAGAGGTTATATTACAAATTGCCCCTTTTCTCCCCACTGTCTATAGCAACACAGACGTCTGACTAAAATTAGAGCGTAAAGATAGTCACCGTCTGAATGCTGACCAGCTTCTTAAGTAGTACCTTGATCTTAAATTAAGACCCCTTCTGGCACACACCATGGTTAGCACAGGCAAGATTCCATGGGCTACATTTACAAACGTGTCCTTTGAACCTCTGTTTACAAAGTTACATTTATTTGAAAAAACATCATGATCTTCATAAAGCAATTACATTTTGATAATCTTATATCTATACATATTTATATATATATTGAGATATATATTTTACAGTGAACAGTGGCCATAAATTGTAAAACTCTGTACTCAGTTCTGTGGTGGCCGGGGACCTGCTCTATTTATATCGGCCACCTGGAGGCGGTGGAGAGCTTGATCCGTGTCCAAACGTGCGTTCAATTTTTCCAGCTGGTCTGGGGGCATTTGGAAGGCTATGCCAAGGTAGAAGTCCAGTTTGGTCTGACTGAGAGAGGGGTCGATGCTCTTGAAGGCGAATTCCAGATCAGCTACTTCAATCTCTCTGTTTCAATTACACACATAGAGAAATCACAAAATATCCCATTTAATGGGTCTTTGACTGTTTTTTAAATTGCCATAAAAGGATGTGCACTGATGTTTATTGATTTTTTCCCCATTATTTTAATGATTTTTTAAAATGAAAAAACAACTCTTAAACGCTCTTAGACTGGAGGGAGTTGTTAAATTGCCGAGTTAGGGCTTTCCAGCAATACAAACAGACCGCTCACTTGTCCACTGACATGCATCCCGGATCTTAAACAATTACAAATATTCCAATTTTTAATGAGAACTTCCCAGCCACGTTGTCTTTGTTTTTAAAATTTTTTTCCAGCAATTAATCTGTGCGGATAAAAGTTTCCAAGCACATATACTTGCATCCCATCAAAATGACTTTGAAGAAACCTACACTGTGTGAGGTGGGAGTTGATATTCCCTCCAAGCACAGAGCCTGGAAGAATTTTACATTTTCTTACACCAAATCTTTGCGGTTCGAATCATTGTAAAAATGAACTGATCCTGTGTCAGTGCTTGGGGGTTACAAGTATAAAAGTCTTTACCCTTTGCCCTCCAGTTGGGTCCTCAGTTCAGTTATGTAATGGTGCTTCTCCACACCGGCCTGCTTTTTCAGCAGGCTCAGGAATGCTTCGGGATCCCCTTCAGCGTCCTGCACAAGAAACACATATCATATCTATATGAGGGGCACTCTATCACATGAACAGCATATTTATCCGCTACCTAAGCTAAACGTGCAGATTGAGTGAGAGCCCAGACATAGAGAATAAAAAAGGGCTTTGGATACAATAAGGGCAAAGTAGATGCTAAAAAGAGAGGCCTTAGAGAAACATGTGTCTTGTTCAGTGCATGATCTCACCTCAGTATAAAGGCTTTGATAGGGAACGCCGCTGGCGTTGTTACCCAGCTCAGCCTGAGCAGCCGCCACAAGCTCCTCCACATCCCGCTCTGCCTTAAAGGGGAAGGCCCTCCGCAAGGCTTCACTGTGCACAAGAAACGCAGTCATTCAGCCTTTCAGTGTAACAGGACCACTTCACCCATCCTCACAGTAAACAAGAAACACAGTCATTCAGCCTTTCAGTGTAACAGGACCACTTCAGCCATCCTCACTGTGCACAAGAAACACAGT
>JAOYSI010000294.1:7895-18389 GCA_025775065.1 Hiodon alosoides | reverse complement strand
TATAAGAAAAAATATAGATTGTAAAACTTAAACAAATCACGCTTCTAAGGAGATGTTGTTCGGTATTTTACTGTGTATTCCGACTAAGAATTGCGGGTAATGGACAAGCAGTTAACAATTTGTGGCAATTTCATTTTCTAATCTGTTATTATTGGAATAACTGCTACATTTGTTAAACCCATTTGTTTTATTATTTTCAAGAGATGATAACAAATGATCTCAATCCAGTATAATGTTATATATTTTCTTTTCTTTAATTTGTGTTTATTTGTGACCAAACATTCGCCATGTCCCTCTAAATTAGAGGAATACATTCTCAATTGTACATTATTAAAGGTTAAATTAAGCAGAATGGTAAGCTTAGGGAAAATCTCCGTTTAATGACAAATATTTGGGAACCAATCCGCAGCCAGTGCTAAATATGCCTCATGCGTCTTCCTCATCAAATTCAAACAGTGATGGTGAAGGGGACGAGGAGCACTGGCTGGGAGGAATATTTATAAAAGATAAAACCTCTAGCTGTGTTGTTTTCTCCTGAAGAACAACAAAAAATGCTTTGCAGTGGTACTACATTTCTGAAAAATTTTCCCTTTTGCCTTTTTTCCATGATTGTGGTCTCTCTGGGAGTGATGAGTGTATGGTTTTGATTTCACATGTTGTAAGGACAAGCTACCCTTTACAAGGTTATTTCTCCTAAACATGTCATAATGAGGCTGGTTTCCGAAGCCTCCGGGGTCCCTCAGCCAGGGAAATTGTCAGTAGTCATCTCCTGTGTGACATTAGGCTTACTGTGTATATCCATTCCTACCACCAAAATACTGGGCCCTATGGGGATGAGGCATCAGATCTGACAATTGAAATATGATTTTTGAATTCCCCTAGCGTGGGAGTGCTAGCATTTGCTCAGAATCAGGCTGTGAGTTGTGTAGATATACAGTACATGCATATTTCCTTTAACGTCTCGTTTGAGTTGTAGACAAGAGCAGGCTTTCTCGGTTTGGTGGACAAAACATTTATCATTGAACTGGGCAGTCATATCTGTGGCTGCACCGATTTTTGGATTTTAATGTTCACTCTCTCTATTTCCACTTTGTGGCTATGTTCCCATGCTGCGTAGTACCAGTGATGGCAAAGGTTCAGCACTATGTAACAGTGCAGTAAATCATACGTTGACCCATTGTTTTCTTTGTCTTTACTTACCGCATTGTAAAAGATATCTGCGTTTTTGTGCTTTTTTTTTTGTTAAGAATGACTCACTGAGTGATGGTGATGAATCATGGTCCGAATGGTCTAATGTCATTTCATAGTCCGCCGTTGAATGACAAAATGTTTTGAATTGACATCATTTGGTAAAGCTGCATTGATGACAATTACATGGTTTTAGTCACTCGCTTGAATCAACCATGCTAATCGGCGACTGGTTTATCAAAAGTGTCATGGACCAAATACATGGTTTTAATCACTCGCCTTTATCGGCCATGCTAATTGGTGACTGGTTTGTGAAAAGTTTCAGGGACCAAATACATGGTTTTAGTCAGTCGCCTTCATCAACCATGCTAATCGGTGACTGGTTTGTGAAAAGTTTCAGGGACCAAAGACATGGTTTTAGTCAGTCGCCTTCATCAACCGTGCTAATCGGTGACTGGTTTGTGAAAAGTTTCAGGGACCAAATACATGGTTTTAGTCAGTCGCCTTCATCAACCGTGCTAATCGGTGACTGGTTTGTGAAAAGTTTCAGGGACCAAATACATGGTTTTAGTCAGTCGCCTTCATCAACCATGCTAATCGGTGACTGGTTTGTGAAAAGTTTCAGGGACCAAAGACATGGAGACATGTATTCACTCATCCTCAAAAACCTTGCTAATGGTTCACTAGTATTCTTTTTTTTGTCTGCTTCATATTTGTGAATGATGGACCTTGTTATATGCATTATATAATATATGTTCATTTATTTCCACATTTAATAAATAGGAACCTATTACTTATTACCCCATTTTAGTATGCCATGTCAAAACGTCCAAGATTTAAGCAATAATTCATTGAATTTATTGGAACATTTCCATTTGTGTGGCCTTTCAAAGTAGCTTAGGGTGGTTTAATGGTCAATATTTTATTCTCAGACCTGGAGCAGTAAACAGCTGCTTTTTTGCTGTGTTTGTTTCAAAATAGGACCGACTATCTCCGTCTGCGTCCGCCACAGTTTTCTGCAAAATTGCAACTCCTTTTTGGGCTGTAACAGTGAGTTTTTCTTATGAATTTTAGTATGTGGCATGAAGGAAGAAATATATTTCTATCTATTATATTTACAGAGAAATGAAATAGCAAATGTATTCCTGATGTACTTTTTGGATTAGTAGTTATGCATTACACGTAAAAGAGGGATCAGATATCCTAAACAACTTTAGATTTGTCCCTTCATTTGTTTAAAAAAGAAAATAGAAACAATGTGTGTGTGTTTATACATATGTGCGTATGTTTATGCACATACATAATGAATGATAGCATTAAGCGACTATTCTGACTGGACTATGTAGTTGTAAATGTAGTATCATATTTGGGTGCTTGATTTATTCGTCGTAAAATCTCTTTGCTCTTTCAAGTTCAAGTACTCTGTAATAATAGTTGTTTCGCTACCGATGAAATTAATTTGAGTTGATACAATAGCAATGGTTTAGAAGCAAAAGATAACGAACCAAACAAACATTTATTATTATTAAACTTGCATTTTTATTCTCATTGTCAGCATTGAGTTTTTCAACTTATAGGCAGTTCTGTTGTGACTGAGTTTGAGTGCTTAAAACAGTGGAATGAGAGAAAAAAAACACACATTTGCCCTCGAGTTCAATTAGGGGTCACATCTGGTGAGTGCCGTTGTCAGGACTTCATATATAATCTGTGTTTCTTTGCTGGTTTTACTATCAAAGCCAGTTTCAGATTTATTTAAACAGGAAGTCAACTGTTTTGGACCTCGGCAAGACTATAAGCTGTCCAGTGTTATAAGTGCAATCGTACAAGGGTTGCTACATTTCTACTATTACCTTAATTTCCTTCAATTGCTGTGGTCACCTGACTGAATATACTCAAGGACTGCCACCAGGGGGCAACATTCAAGACTGTTTCAATAGCTTAGCTCCAATCAAGGACTTGGCACATGTAGACAGCGTATAGATAAACACAAAGTGGTTTAATTACTGAGGAAACACTCCATGAATCTATGTATCTTATCGGTATGAGTTTTAATAAGAAACCTTAGACTGATTGGAATGTTAGAATAAATACATTAGAAGGTTAGACATTGTTCATTAAAGGCAAAGTAAAGAGAATTTGTCCAGCCTGGTGTTCAGACTATGCCAGTAAAACTATTATCTGTTGAATTTGAACTAAATTTGTTGACAAGGGGGTATTAAGCCACTGACCTTCCCATATTAGGTTCTGTGCATTTTGGACACAAAAAATATTTAATTGTCCACCAAACCCTGGACAGCGGCAAAGGACTCAAACAGCGGA
Organism: Hiodon alosoides; assembly: GCA_025775065.1. Classification (NCBI taxonomy): domain Eukaryota; kingdom Metazoa; phylum Chordata; class Actinopteri; order Hiodontiformes; family Hiodontidae; genus Hiodon; species Hiodon alosoides. Next base: position 14,882 of record JAOYSI010000294.1, on the reverse strand, counting down.
ACAAAAAGCTCCTGGCTGTGAAATACAGTATTTAAATCACCATATTAGGGAGTAATGAGTGGAGCTGGCCGTACTGAATTATTTTCATGAAACATTATTACATGAAAGATCATGGTGTTTCTTTTTTATTTACTGTTACTAAAATATAATTGACATAACACAGATTAAATTGGGATTGAATTTGGTGGGACCAGTGACAGAATTGATTTTGTTTGTTCTGGCTGTTTTTGCCCTGTCCACCGTTCAGTGATTGGTCAATTTAAAATCGCGAAGCCGTCCTGTGAAAGTCCTCGATGAGATCATCTGCATGTTAAAGCGTTAAGTGTATGCGTTATCTAACGGCGGGTGTCTGACAATAACGGGTAGCGATCCTTCATCCCAAAAATCAAGTCTTTTAGCGGGATTGCTGGTGGGTTTTATATATCTTTACTCGTACATCAACCTGCTTATATAAACAATAAATGCTTTAGATAATATTTAGTCTCCAAATAATTTGTTCATTTTCTTTTTGTTTCTGACTGTAGTTTCTATTTAATTTATTTATTAAATTGGGGTTAAGTGCAGCAAAATGCTCTGTCGTTAAACATGAATTCGGCATATTTGAGATGTTATTTATTTTCATTATTCAAGCCTTTAGCTACTAATCTAGCCACAAGTAGAATCAGATTATATTCCTTTAAATGTGTTGAACATGCATATTGGACTGATACTTAAAAATAAAATAAAAATGAGACCTCATGTACATGTTCTGCTTGTACAAGTCATTTTTTAATTTTCTTTAGCCACAGGGGTGATGGGTAATTGTGGCATGGCAGGTAACTCTAGGGCAGACAAACACAGCCACACGCTTAAAAACACAGCGCCCATTTTGCAGTTGTCATTCCAAGTAATGTCAATGCATACAACTAAAGTTTCATATTAATTTTATCATAGGGGGCATATATATTATTATTATTATTATTAAGAATTTTTTGCAGGTGTTAAAATATGATTGGTATTTTTCAATACTTGCTGCAGGGAATGGCGTGGTTTGTGGTTATCACAGATTGATTCTACTTGTATGGTTGACATTCTAAACCGTAATGCTTACCTTTTCAGCCCGCTGTCACGTGTATGTATACCACGGGGCTTAGGTTAAGAACGTTGTACTAAAAGCTGATACTAAACCCTTAAACACAGACAACAGAGTATGTTGTAAACAGTGCATTTTCAACCATCATTTGTAAAAGACTGCAGAAATCATTAAATATTTCCAGAAATTTTAAAGTATAAAGAATTTTTCTTTTCATAGTATTTCAATATGATAACATTGTTTGTTTTCCTAACATGGATCTGGATTTTTTTTTTCTCCTTACGTTAAAATGCAGTTTTCCTTTCCGATAGACCGCTCTCTCTCCATTTCTGCAAATGTTAGAAATAAAGAGAGCTTGTTTAGATCAGACAAGGTGCTGAAACTTCATAGTCAGTTGTAAATTCAGGATATGACCCATCTGTCAGTCCATCAAGTATAACAACCTCTACAAGACCAGTCCCTGCATCCTTTCAGACGAACTCTGCTGCAACCCACGGTCGCCATTTCCATTTTAACTGTAGGTTTTGATCATTTTAAAGGTTCAATTTATTTAATTAAAATGTTAGGCTCTTAGACCTTTTTTTTTGTCACACTGTATTTTCTGACAGAATTTGAACTTGGTCGTTGATTGCAATTTGATTCAGCTTTCCGTTGTTCAGGGCAGAATTTTTGTTAGTATAAAGTAATGTATTCTTCTGTGTGGGCAGTTGCTTAATGATGAATTTCCTGCCGTTTGCAATGTGAATATTTCATGTACATATTAAATGTTTTCAGCAAAGCGTGTGAAATGGGTTCATTCCTCTACAGTGTGTTGTCTGTAAACCTGAGTCTGCAGAATGTTCAAGTCATTACTGAAAACTGCCTGGTTGCCTAAACTGCATTGCACATAACTAAGCATGATCAAATAACACCCACTACAAACAAAATATGTGAATATCAATATTTCAAAAATAGGGTACATTTAACTGCATGTCACTTATTGTGCCATGGTTAGAACTGGTGGAAAGGATAATTTGCCAAAAGGGTCACTTGGTCCATCATTTATCCACAAATATACAAACTCAGATTTATGCCGGTCTTCCATTTTAAGACGTTCACAAAAAGATGGAAATTTATCACCAGCTACACATTACAGAAAAAAGGAAACTATTTTCTTTCATTGGATTACCTGCATAAGATTTCCCAAAGGCCCCTCTTTTGCCTCTACGAGCATCAGTGTTCCTTTAACAAGCATGTCTTACCTTTCAAATTCCATTACCTTAATCAATAGTATACTCTGAAAGGAAGCAGCTGTCTTTAGGAATTAGGTAGATCTATCTCCGGAAATCAAAGAAAGGAGACCTAACTGATTTGTCCCCTCCGTTGGCTCCCGGAATCTCTGAGTAAAACGTTTGCGACACCTGCTGCAAACGTCGCTGACGCTCACCTAGAATTTACAGCGCCGTTGTCTCCGACGATTTAAAGTGCAGCGCTGCTTACAAAACGAACACTTATGTTTGGCATTCGCTGCTGAGGCAGCAGGAAGAGCCATCAGAGCCAAACGCTGACTGGCTGATGAAATGATTGATGGTCCATCTGCTTTTCCGCAGAAAGAGGATTTCTGAAAGCTGAATTCGTGAACGGAATGTTTGAGTGCTATTAAACCCACAATGAAGACGTTACTGTTGTGTGTAATTTTTCAGCCACGGCTGTCTGGGAAGAGGTTAGACGGTCATTTTGGTTTGTACGGGGTGCTTTTTGTGCACACAGTCTACGTAAAGACGGTTGGGCTATGTTTTTTTGGCTTGGTGTTTTAAAAAGGTCTCTGACATAGTAGGTCTTTCAATTTGAGAAATGAAGGTATATTTTGAAAAGGATCAGAAAAGGACTGCTGTTGGGTGTAAAATTTGAAGTGTTGACACATTTAATTGCTTAAAGACATATTTGACCAACTTCTTCTACAGCTCCAACAAATGACCTTTGTATGCCTTTGTGAAGCTTATAAATCGGCAAAGGTTGAGACTCAGCCTATATATATTTTTTTTTTATTTTTTTTTTCCCACCAGGCTATTCTGTTCTTCCCCGAATGGTGCCTGGTGACTGGAATTATTCTGCGGCTCATTCTACCACTGAGAATAGTTTGAAATACGATGAGGAAAAAGTAAAAAAAAATAAGCCCCACTATCTGCTTTACACGGGCCTAGTAGTTAGTGTCTTATCATCTTACCCTGATTCCGTACGGGCACTGCATGTTTTCTTCCTAACCTCAATTTATATGACAATAGCCGAGAACAAAAAAGTGCCACTTCCAGCAAAAGAGAGAGCGGTCGGCTAATTTGGGTCAAATTCCAGCAGTATGTCTGACAAGCCAAGACGGCATTAAGCGGCAGCACTACTTAGACAGCCGAGACAGCTCCGTGCCCTGGGCCCCTGTCACACAGTTAGCCTTCCTCCTTTCAGATGGCTAGAACAAAGGTGATCCCTGGGAGCAGCAGTCGCGGCCAGTGACATTGGAAAGCGCCGGAGACATCCACACGGCTCCAGGTGGGTTCTCTGTCGGCCCGCAAAGCCACGGACTGTCACAGCCTGTCAGTGTCTGCCACCCCACTAATGGCAAGTCCAAATTGTGCAAAATAGTGGAAAGGTTGATTAAGGAGTCGAATAAAAAAATAAAAAAACCTTCAGCATACCAACATTCTACATTAGGCCAGGGGCTCTTTTTTGACAGAGTTGTGGATATAGGCAAGCTGAAGGTCAAAGTGGGGACATGGCAAAAATAGTGTCACACACACACACACACACACACACACACTCACACACTTACACACACAATCACACAAACACACACACACACACACACAATTTTATTTTATTTTTTCTTAGCAGCTCCCCCCCATTAGTTTTTTTTTTCCCCCAATTATCACTAACCCCTTATTTCCGTCAGGGTTTTAGTCCAAACCACACACACAAACGTGCGTGTGCACTAATATATACATCCTTCCTTTTCAAAGGATTTTTATGTACTGCATTGCTGATCATTTTCAATGCGCAGCTGTAATTTATTCTGATGTGAAGTTCGTTAAAATACAAACAATATGATCTCAGATGTCTGCAGCATTATTTATTTTGGAATTATAAAAATAACTTGCTTGGATATTCTAGCATATTTCTACTAGATTTTTACACACCTACCCATCTTGCTTAATCTCAGTTTGACATGAGCTGTCAGTTTTTAGACATGAATTCATTTTCTAATTATCTGGAGTGTGCAGCAAATACATGAATTCCAATTATTAAATACCATTATGTATTTAGCTGTCATAGTATTAATTCGTTAATTTAGGCACATTTTAATAAGTAAAAGTACTAAACCTGAACTTGTGTGAACATTTTTTTGGTGACGTATTTTTACAGCTGTTGTTTTTTCTTTTGTGTAACTGGAGATAATGTTGTGGGCAGGGTGAATGCCCTTCAACCGAAACACATAAAAATACTGCAGAGAACAGTGTGTTAAGTGTTTGGAAAGGATGCACGGATGTGGCGGTAATCACCTGTGCCTGGAGATCCATCCTCACGTCACCATTGCATCAGTGGTAACAATGCTCTCAGAGGGACCCGTTTCCAGCAGGGACGGAGAACAAAGCCTCCCCTGTTATCCATGTCCAAACGCGCAGCTCATCGGGAAGGGAAAGAAACGGCCACCCCTGGTCCCCAGTTTCTTTTCACTCCTTCCCCCGGGGGTGCCTCTCAACCCGCTTTAACATTTATCTGGTGATTATCTCATGTTCTCCCGAAGGCACATCTAAAGATGGCCACCTGCAGCATCCTGCTGTTTCTTTATTCCTGCCCTCTTTAATTCTGTCGCAGAAAAGATCCCACCTTTTTGTCATGTGGGTTATTCTGTCGTGTGTTGTTTGTTAGCGTCTTTGTACGGGGCCAGATGGGTTCAACACAGTCCTGTGACTTAATTAGGAACGTTTCGATTAAATGTGAAATTAGTATTTAGTCTTGCACGGCTTACTATTGGAATAAGGGAGCCTGAACATGTGCACGTGTCCATGTAAGTGATGCGTTCCCATTAGCACATTCCATTTGGCAACGATAATTTTCCTGTAGCCTAGCAGCGAAAGTAGTCCTATAAAAAAATGCTATCCAGTTAAAAATACTCCATTTATTTGATTGATCTGTACCAGGGTTTTTAAAAACAGAAGCTTTGGAGGTCTTATGAAATACCGCATTAATTGAATGCACCTGATTGAACCGATTTGATTTATCTCTTAGGGTCCTTCCCTATTTATGGATCTGGTAAACCTGCCTCCCCGTAGTTTTAAAAGACAGGAGTCTGTTTAATAAGTAAACCACAGGTTTCATTGATGAAAATGTGAAACCTTACAACTTTTCTGCCGTTTTCACACTTTAGCTGTTTGTCTGCTGCAATCTCTCACACGTCTTTGGCTGTGACAGGACACGGGGTGTGGAGTGCCTCTTCACCTGCCACACATACAACCTGCTTCCTCAACACCTCTCCCCAATTAGTTACTTTTGACTCCCATGCCTTCAAACAAGAGTGAAGAGAATAAAAGGACAGTTGTACCACTGGGGAGGTAACAGGAGCACTGGCACATGAGATAAAAACCAAGTGTGAGAGAGAGAGAGAGAGAGAGAGAGAGAGAGAGAGAGAAAGGGAGGGAGAGGGAGGGAGGGGGGAGAGAGGGAGAGAGAGAGAAAGAGAGAGAGAGAGAGAGAGAGGGAGGGAGAAAAAGAGAAAGAGAGAGAGAGAGAGGAAGAAAAAGAGAGAGGGAGAGGGAGGGAGAGTGAGAGAGGGAGAGGGAGGGAGGAAGAGAGAGAGGGAGAGGGAGGGAGAGGGAGAGAGCGAGAGAAGACGGAGAGCGTGTGCGTGAGAATTTTCTGGCCTTGGCTTTCTTATCTCCACATGGTGCAGAAGCAGGCAGGTTGGCGCTTGGTTTAGGTTTTTAGGTCTGATTGTGTTGTTTTGTTAGGGAGGTTTAGTCTGTCTTTGGAAGCTAGCCCTCAGTTAGTGTTTTGATGTCAACCTACGTTTGGACTCTACCATATGTTTTGTTGCCTCACTCAATGCCTGGCCACAATAATACATGGTTCTCGGTCACAAGCATATCGGTCTTCTCAATGAATCATGACTGATGATACATATGTACTTATTTGAATCTAGTGATAGCAGGTGGTATGAAATGCATAAAAACACTCTGGCATATTTTTTATAGGGCTCAGTGTTCTTCCCAGTAACCCTACTACAGCTTTGGAAACACGCTGCAGTTCATTGACATGAATAAAACTCAAATTAAATCAATTGATTTGTACCAAAGTATTCAGTCTGCAACCATGCGCCACGTAAAATGAATTGGAGTGAATAGCACTAGAACAATGAACTTGTGATTCATGCTGGCTAAATTCTAACGATATTTCTATTCCTTAATTCACTATATGCGTGGCACCCACCCCCAGGCAAATTGGTTTAATTGATGAGCTCATCTGCCCATAATGTGTTTCACTCATTAGTGAGTCTTTATGTTCAGACTCCTTTCCACGTGTGTGTGTGCGTGTGCGTGTCTGAAAGAGCTCTGTATATTTTCTGAAAGGGAACCATAAGAAATTAAAAGGAGAAAAGGAGCAAACAATTAGTTCTCCATTTTCCTTCAACAGTAGTTTACGTTTTTGTGGTGGAAAGCCATGGAGATAATCTGCCTTGGAAGAGCTTTAACTCCGGCCAGGAACATGACAGGAGGAATCAAGGATCCAGGATGGGAGTTTGACAGGAGGAATCCAGGATCCAGGATGGGAGTTTGACAGGAGGAATCCAGGATCCAGGATGGGAGTTTAACAGGAGGAATCCAGGATCCAGGATGGGAGTTTGACAGGAGGAATCCAGGATCCAGGATGGGAGTTTGACAGGAGGA
>JAOYSI010000293.1:0-18390 GCA_025775065.1 Hiodon alosoides | reverse complement strand
TGTGTGTGTGTGTGTGTGTGTGTGTGTGTGTGTGTGTGTGTGTGTGTGTGTGTGTGTGTGTGTGTGTGTGTGTCCTTTCTTGCAGTTTATTCTGTTTCCCATGCTTGCCTTCCTCGTGTTTTCCTGCAGGATGCAAACGAGCGCTCAGGTTCCTAGATGTGCAAAGCGTGGCATAGAAATTTCTGGCTTTTTTTAATGGGAATCCGGTCCGGTTCGCGCGGCAGTAAACACGCTCGGGAAAGCCGGCGGTGCGTCAGCTGACCCTGAGCGGCAGCTGTGGAGGTCATCTCAGATCTTACACAAGAAACCAGCCACTGCGCTCTGGGTGAACGTCCTGTAGCTCTCACTGTGACTGGACAGCACTTGTGTTACCCTGTTGCTGTGAGGACCAGGACCATTCCCCGGTGGCTTTGGAATTCCTGACTTACACTTTCTGCTTAATCAATTGTCACATGCACCCGTCAAAGAGATTGGAGAAAATTGGCGTGTGTCAAATGAGGACAGAAAACTACTTCTTCCATGAAATTACAAGGTTTTTGTCTACAATTGTGTAATGTATAAATTTAAACATCATCATGTTTGCTACAAGCCTGTAGTGTCTAAGCATTTGCTCCTAAATTTACAATAAATCAGAAAGCCCCTTTGACTTCTCAATTTTTATTTTTAATAGTTAAGCTGTGGCAAGTCTCGGTTAGAAATGAAAATATATGAGTGTGCCGTAAAGTAGAACAATTCCTCCCAAACTCAGAATTGTTTCGCCCAATGCTCCCTTCCATCAAGGATGGTGGTTGATGAGGTAGCCAGGTCTTGTTTCCCTCTCCAGTGCTTACTCTTGCTGCCCCTCTGACAGCTGCCAGAGGTACCGTCGCCCTGCCTTTCAGCTGACTCGGAGGTCTCGGTCTGGCTTCGGGGAGGAATTGTAACAGCATCCTTTTTCGAAACCTTTTCGCCATCGCCAGCTCTCCTTCGTCCCTCCAGTAATCCCCATCCAGGGGTCTTCCGGACCACATTTCAGTCCTGCGGTCAAGAACCTTTAAGGGCCAAATGATCCAGGTTCTTTAGTGAAGGAGCCCCCCCCATACACACACATTGTGAGCCTAAACCGTGCACAACCAGAAGGACAAAGGTTTGGATTTATGTTGTTTTTTTGGATGGACTGTGTGTGCCTTGCTGTGCCATGGACCAGTTCAGAAAGACTGGAGCCAGCATACTGGGATCGATGCATCTGCTTCGCTAACACAGAGCTGTGCCACCAACGAGCGCATTAACTCTTCCCAGTCTGTCGCGGTCCGTCCCTTTCCCCAGACTACGATGGCAGTCCACGCCGCTCTTGCTCCTGTTCTCAAAGAACTATCATCTCTGTGCTTTCTGTCTGTTCTGTGATTGCAAACACTGAAAATGCAGTGAAAGATCTAAAGTTTTTCGAACTCTTCTCTGGGCTGTTCACCAGAGAACCTGGATTACGAAAATATTGTATTCCGCTTGTCCCAGAACCAGGAGATCTGATCTAAACTGCCAGTGACTTCTAGTGGTGGGGCAACGTAGGACAAGTAACCCATATCAGGAGGGGAAATCCTCCTGAACGTGCCAGCCTCCAAACCTGCCCAACCTCTATTATGATGCGCCAAATTATGATCATCATCACCATTATCACCATCCCCATCATCACCAGTAACACAATCCCCGTCATCACCATTATCACCATCCCCGTCGTCACCATTAACACAATCCCCGTCATCACCATTATCACCATCCCCGTCATCACCATTTTCACCGTCCCCGTCATCACCATTTTCACCATCCCTGTCATCACCATTGTCATCATCCCCATCATCATCATTAACACAATCCCCATCATCACCATCCCCGTCATCACCATTAACATAATCCCCGTCATCACCATTATCCCCAACCCTGTCATCACCATTATCGCCATCCCCGTCATCACCATTATCACCATCCCCATCATCCCCATTATCACCATCCCCGTCTTCACCATTATCACCATCCCCGTCATCACCATTTTCACCGTCCCCGTCATCACCATTTTCACTATCCCCGTCATCACCATTTTCACCGTCCCCGTCATCACCATTTTCACTATTATCACCCTCACCGTTATCATCATCATCATCATCATCATCATCACATCTTCATCGGCACTGTAGTAGACATTTCATTTTCATTGCCCTCTTGCCACCAGCCCCCAAAGTCAAACGACAGTGATTTCTCATTCTAACGTGTGACGGGAACAGGAAAGAGGGGTGATATACTCGCTACGCACCTCCACATAAGCCCATCCCTCTCTATTTTTTCATCTAACATGGTGGAGTTCAATTTGATACATTTCCCTTAGGCTAAATTTTTTATTTTTAACTTCTTCCACAAATAGCAGTCATAAGAATGCATTAAGCTGATGTGTGTGTCTAGGTTTTTAATTTAATTATAATCTTATCATAAAGGTACCTACCTCAGAGAATGCAGCAGTCCACATAAAGCAGAGTTTCTCTGCAACGGGAATATTGTTTCACATTTTTACTCCCATAATAAAACAGTATTATGAAATTAGTCTGAAATCAAAGTGATCTCTTAATCTTAATCTCATAAGGCAATTCAAAATACACCAAATGGCCCCCTACCCATTTATTTTGTTTGCAGCTGAACCAAATTGATCTGAACAAAATTGATCTGTGTCTAGGTTTGTGCAATTAACCTGAAATTCAACCCGTTTCGTCCTTTTCTACATAAACCCCTAACCTGGCTAGCAGCCCTCTCTCTAAAACACCAATTTACTTGCCGGCAAAGACTCATTTGGATCAGACACACGCAGGGCATAGCACCTGTTAAACAAGCTGAAGTCTAGATTCGTAGTGCCAGGTATTCATTCGCTGCCAACTGTCTTCGGCGCTAGAGCGTCGCTCTTAACAACAACATCAGCAACGCAGCGCCGGAACATTCAACAGGATCTCCGAGCGAAGGCTTTTATCCCTTAGCAAAGAAATAAGGCAATTCTGCACAGCCCTCCACCCCCCTCGTCCCAGCCCCACATGAGCGGAGAGACCCAGCCCTTAACTGGGGGCTCTCACAAGTGGGCACACCTGTTTGACCTCAGAGCGAGCCAGGGAGGGGGGAAATTATTGAAGGTGATTCATTACCTGCGCCGTCGATCCTCGTCCAGCCCTTGCTCCCGGTGGCTCATTCTCCGCTTCCACCGTTCGGTCCTGTCTGTTGTCCTCTCAGTTCTCCCCCTGCTCTCCCCTCGCTCAGTCCGCCCGGCACTTGTTTGAGTCTATTTCAGTGTCGATGGTGGACCCTGCTGCGCTGGTGGCACGCTTTCGGGCACTTTGGCAGAAGGCCACATTATCTCTCTCGCGGGGGGTGGAGAACAGGGGTGGGTAGTATTGGTAAAAGTGTGTTTGGGAGGGATTGATGGAGAGAAAAAGAGAGCGGGTGGAGAGCAGCGAACACCGGAGTGCACAGGAGGGAAGGGGTGGAGGGGAAAAAAAGAAAAACAAGCCCAAAAAGAAGCCGTCCATAAATTTCCTCTGCGCTTGTCGAGCCTTGAGAGACGGCCGGAGAATTAAAGTTGCGATATCCGCCTGGGAGAGGTGTGAGCGCAGGTAGGGGAGCTTAACCGAACTGTGACAAGCTGAACAGCTAGCCTGTGTGCCTGGAGAGAGGAGAACGCGCGCGCAAGAGAGAGAGAGAGAGAGAGAGAGAGAGAGAGAGAGAGAGAGAGAGGAGGGAGTGAGAGGGAGAGAGAGGGAGAAGGGGAATGGATGAGCTGGTGTGTGTGTGTGTGTGTGTGTGTGTGTGTGTGTGTGTGTGTGTGTGTGTGTGTGTGTGTGTGTGTGTGTGTGTGAGCCAGCGAGACTGAATGTGCACCCGAGTGCCACTCCTTTGCAAGGTCCAGACCGACGGCCCTTCGCCTCAAATCAGCCGTGCAATCTGTAACCCCCACCTCCACCAGACAGACAGGAGAAAAGTTGCCGCCGTTTGTTCCTGTGTCTGTTAAAAAATCCTATAGGTGTGCCGGGGTGAACTCTGACCTCAGGCTCAGCCGGCCCCAGCAGGCTTCCGTCCTGTTTGAACTGGGCATGCTTCTCCAGATGCCGGAGCGTGCGAACAGATGGTGTCGAACAGCAGGCCGGCTCGCAAACTTGCAGGGCGCCGTGTTGCTGGGTCGCGCCTAGGCGCCTAGATATTCCTTACTCTTTCTCTCTGCCCACCCCATTAAACCCCACTAAAAGCCTCCCCTCCGTTTGGCCGGGCCCTGGTTTGCTCCTAGCAGTTGTAATCCCGGATCCCACACGGTATGTCATGAAGAAGAGCTTGTGAGCCCTAATCATTACGTTGTGCGGATTTATCCTGTTGACTCTCTCCCTCTCCTCCTCCTCCCTCGCTCACATCCTCCACCCTCTTTCCATTCCATTCCTCCCTCCCTCTCACACCGTCTGCTCCCTGTCTGAGCGCAGCCCCTCTCCGTTTTCCCCTTTGAAAGATTTTCGGTTTTAAAATATACCCTTGGCTATGTCACCTTCACATGGTAGACACCTGTCTGCTGAAAGACCCCTGCGTTTTCACTCTTGTATGTCTCTCTTTAACATCAACAGGTCTGACACAGAGGTCCCTACTCTAAATGCCTGCCTGTGATCCAGCTCTTTCTGTTGTTTTTCTCTCCCCCCCATCTTTTCTCTTTGCCCTCTACACGCCTGTCACCCGACACACTCGTCCCAATGCACAGAGCGGTAGCGGTGAGAGAATTAATGAGAGAAAATTACACACACATTTCATTCATCAGTGCCGATCAGGTGAGTCCCCCTCGCGCACGCAGGCATCAGTGGGGATTCATTGGCATTCATTATATTATTTGTCAGTCATTAAACATTTGATTTTTGTCCTCTCCTTTTTCCCAGGCATTTTCTATCTTTAACGATAACATTTACCCAATTATTGAAAAAAAATATTTAAAATATTTTAGAAAGTCACTGCCAGGGTCCTAACAACAAACGGTGGCAGAGAAAAATCTTGTTAGTAAAACCAACTTTATAGATTACGTTTCCCTTCTTTCTCTTCCCTACGAACGTATTCATACAAAGCTGCCACCGAACGAAATCTATATGGAAATGTAATATCAAAAACGTTTTGCAGCGGTAGACCTATGTTATTTCAGAATATCGCCTTTTTTCTTTTTCCCTTAAACATGACTGATATTTCACGTGATTAAAGATTTAGTGGACCTGTTACGTTCAATGTGTTTTCAAAAGGAAATCTTGGAAGTTTTCGAATCGCTTTGTTCATAATTAGTACCGTCGCTATAAATAGCACTATACTATTTTCAAAACAGAGTAGGTGATGAACCAGTCCTTTTGCGCCCACGGTGAAGTGTAGACAGGTGTCTGAGAGCTAATATTTAGATTTGACTCGCTGGAAGTGATTAAGCTGATTTGCAAACACCGCCACAGCGAAGGCCAAGCAGCACCGTAGCGATGAATACAGAAAGACCTGAGGCTGGTGTAAAGCCAGACGCCTGAGTCGACCGGGTATCTGAACACGGACGTGTCCTTGTTGCTAGCTCTAAACTCACTATCTTTTCGAGTTTAAGGCTGAGCTTTCAACGAGAGGATTTACAACCGGTAGACTGCCAGCTCTAAGCCGAGGAACAGCTTTGCAATTCGCGCCCATTTAAATCTTCTGACCAAGATGTCCATGCAACGTCCAAGAGGAATATATTGATGTTTCACATTCAGACAGCATTGTAATATGCAGAGAGTATAAGAGAAAATAATCGAAAATCTTTTTTTATGTTTATAAAACGTGATATCGCAATTTATCTCGTGCTTCGCTGTTTCCACAAATCAGAAATTAATAAATTTAACATACATCCGTGATCAAGTGTTTATCTCGTTTCATCATTCTGTTTTTTGTTAAACCCTGCAGAAATTGATTAGTGTTTTTTTCCGGGACATCTAGTTTGATACCTCGCAAACCCGAACGGGCTGTCACGAGAAATTGATTCTGAAAACTGAAACACCATTAGGGCATTAGGTCTGATGGGACATTTTGCCTTTTCGTTGATTGGTAAGAAGGAAGTGTTTGTTAAAGTGGGGCTGTTTTCCTGCTGGATATGAAAATACAACTAATTAGAATAATGGTGTAAAAACCCCACATTGCATAGACCTATTGCAAACAGTGTAAGCAGGCAAAGAAGTGGTAGCCTCAGCCCAGAGTTGGAGGCATACAGTTGAGGCGGTGGTTGGAGGCCATCTCATCCCTGTGACTGTCCAACTTGAGGGCCAGGTCCGGAGACGCTATGGAGACGGCAGACGTATTTAACGGCTCCAGAGCACCGGGATCCTCTCTTGCTCAGCATCCTTTTTTGACTCGGCTTTAAAGGTCAGGATTACGTCTCATTTCCCAACAAAATTGCAAGTTGTTCCGTGCCTGCACTGACCTGTAGGATAACACCTTGCCATTTAATTTTCGTTTTCTGTCCTGTGAAGTACTTGATAGCCAACTTCGTATATATGTGAATCAATACTTGAGGATCGTAAGGGTTTAAAAGGCCTATTTAAAAAGACACAGAAGGCCAGTTTAATGCCTTACTGGACCAAGAGTGGCACTGTGAAATCAGCCCAGGACTTTACACCTGGAATGTGGCCAGAACAGGCTAAAGAGGTTTTTTTTTTTTCTCTCTCTTTTTCTTTCCGTTTTGGTCTGGATCTTGGCTGCCACTCACTGTAAAAGTAAAATTGAGGGGTATGTGTTTTTGAATGCTATTGATGCAGATGCATACACTAATTTATCACATGCAAGTATTTACATGTGTGCGTTTTCTTTTTTTTTTAAACTTCACCAAGTAAGAAAGCAGCTTCTTTTTTTCGGTTTGCCTAACCTCTGATGAGTTCACATAACCTGCTATTGGACCCTATTGAATGACATTGGGTGCAATTCAGCCCAGTAAAAACACAGATGGCCCCAGTCTGTGACCAGCCACTTGACGTGTTACTCATTCACCCGTAAAAAGCAAGAAACAAAGAGCTGCCATTGAGTCCTTCCTCCAACATTTTAACTGTGAAGATTTGTGTGTGTGTGTGTGTGTGTGTATATATATATATATATATATATATATATATATAAAATGTGTGGCTGAGCAGAGGCTGATTGGCGGTAGCCCACACAACAACGTCACTGTGGCCCTACCACTGCTTATGCACCGGGATCACTTTAAAAGATGAGCAAGGATGAACCCCTTACTTTGTGCATGATTTCTTTTTTCCCCCTCATAGCTAGTCTTGGTGTTTATCGATCTGTCTGGTAAACAAAGCAAACAGATGGGGCTTCAGCGGTGGACAATTCCAAATGTAATATCAGCTGCGCTTTAATTGGTCGAGAGGCGCGTCGGATGCTTGTTTCAAATCTGAAAAAAAGAAAAACGTTCCTCTGCGATGATGATTAAACTATTTCACGTTGAACTTGATAATTTAGTATATTTTGACACACTTACACAGACTGCGCCCAGTAATGGCTAAACAAGAAGTTATATCCGTAGAATAGAAGAGAGGTGGCTCTATTGTTTAACATTTGTTGATCGCAGACTGAACTCCACTCACAAGTGGCAAGAGGCTCCCCTTTGCTTTTATCGATTATCGCCACGGACTTGGAAAAGACACGGACCGGCTATGTAGCAGCGGGGACGTACGGTTGATGGCGGTGACAAGGCCACTTATTAGGAGCAGGTAGGGGCGTTCCTCTTTGTCGCACATATTGAGCACGTAAATCTACTCTATCAGAACAATCAACCGGGTGACACGTGACTTTTCGTGGTTAAAAAAATAGAAATGTATGAATTATACGAGGTGTATAAATAAATCCAGTCTATGTGTTTTTTCATCTGCGAAACGCTGTCATTTCAGAGCATAGGCTCCCTCACAGTTTTGATATTAATAGCTGTGCTCTCGTGACAGATGTCGAAAAAAACGTGTTAAGGGGGGAGGGGGGTAGGCGACCTGAATCCGAGAAGAAACAGATAAAATTCAGAAATCTGAATATTGGCAACGTTCTGAAACCCTTGCCCTGTATTGCTCTGCCCGATTTTGAAGAAATGCCTGCTTTTGTCGTTTCATCGATCTATTCGCAACCCATTCTCTGTCTTTCATTCTCTTTGAGCATTTTAGGTTCTGGTCCTTCGATTAAAATGCAGGTAAATTGGCTCCGCGGATTCATTGCGTTTTCGCAGAATAGGGAACCCTTGTACGGGGACTTTTGGAACAGGCCACCGGTTTAAACAGTCTGTCAAAAAATCTTACCAATCATCTGAATTTGGTAGGCTCTTCCTGAAACAAAGTTATTTTCTTTTTTTACCTCTGTCAGCTTGTGCTTGGTTTTAATATGATCGTCATTTGAAAGAAATTCTGGGACACAGCTTGAGTGGCACATTATACAACTAGAGGTAAAGGGTTCAGAGACTTCGCAAATATAACGTATCTGTTTCTATTGCACAACTCGCAGAATCTTAAAAATAGTCGGGCTGTGTGTTAAAAATAGATAGTAAAGAGTAACCCAAAGTCTGTCATCACACACACACACACACACCTCCTCCCCTCCATCCACCAAGCGCCGTAAAGAAAGCCTGCTCTTGAGCTGCATCGGTCCGCCTGGAGCTTATTTTATTATCTTTATTTTATTTTTTATTTTATTTTTAGACAGATAGAGATTGATAGTAATTGTGTTTGTCGTTACCAGGGCGCTTGGGCCTGGAGACCACCAGCTGTAGTACTGCTCCAGTAGGCCTATATTAATGACCGGGTCTGTATTTTCCGATGCAGAAGATGGCGTTAACAGGTGTCCGGGGGGGGGTCAGGTCATCGATATCATGGTCTCCCGAGCTTGCCGGTCAATGCATGGGAGATTTCTGTTGAAAGGGCCCGTGTCTCTGTACCACAGCTTTATGCGCGCCTTGACACAGGCAAAGCATCGACGGATTAGATTCGTTCCACCGCGGCCATTCGGTGCCCTCCGTGGCGTCCTCAGATACGGGACTCCATTACGGGCCTTCGTTTTCCACAGGCTCGTTAAGACTCAATTACTGCAGAATGAGCCTGCTGCGTCTGAGCTGTAGCTGTTTGTGTTTCGGACCACTTCGTCCAAAACATATGCTTAGACGAAACGGTTGCTTCAGTTTAACGCCAATGTCTCGTCGCCACCTAAAGGCTTTTTATGGGACGACAACTGGAATTAAGCAGCACATTCAATTTTTATTAGGTGTTTGGACAGAATGGATTATGTTATACCCTGTAAAATGTGATAAGGACCTGCGGCAAATATAACTATATTTCCAGAAATATGGGTGATGGGGTGAGTTTCCGGTCTCTCCTAGGGTAGATATTTAACTCAGACTATATACTGGACAAATCTGCTGCAGTACTTCACTCTTGTAATCCGTCAAAATTATTTTTAAAAGACTCCAACACATCCTAAACCATGGGATTGCATTAGGTTTAGCTGTAATAAAGTAACAATGGTTGCGATAATAAATGGTAAAAATGTCAATGTTTCGGACGATTCTCTGTTAGCAACACAAGAATCGGAAAGGACCAGTGTTACCTTTCCATGGAAATATCGATTTTAAGACAAACCAGTGACTGTCTCCCGTAGTCTCTGAGGATTCCAACATCAGCGAAGCAGAAATACTTGACATCTGCGGTGTTGCCTTGAGCAGTAACGTGAAGGGCAAGGTTTATATAATATGTTACAGCAAGTGTGATTGTGTACATTAGCGTTAGTTCCCTAAAGGGATGGTGGTGTAGTGGTTAAGGTGACAGGCTCGTATGTCCAAAGCTTTCTAACCCTGCTGTTGTGTCGCTGAGCTGGGTACTTAACCTCAATTGCTTCAGTTAATATATAGCTGTATCAGTGGCTGAATCTTGGAATTGTAAGTCGATTTTGGATAAAACGAGATAATAATGTACCCTTCGGTGAATGTTTAAATTTGCCATCACTGAAGAGAGATGCCTATCTCCTCTGGGTTTTGTTTGCCGCATGCCCGATCTCACACACTTGCCATGCATTCCTCGGCGTTGTGGTAGCCAAGGGTTTCTACTCCGTCTGTCTCTCCTTCTCTTTCTCTCAGTGGCTCCCGGTTACTAGAGCTTTCTCTGCCCAATTTCAGTACCCCGCCCCCATCTCCATCTCAGGCTAGTTAGTCCGACAGGTCCACCTCCACTCCAGTATCTGCCCTCTCTCTCTGTGTCCCTCCTTCAGCTCCATGGAGCAAAACTTCAGTCACCTGACAGCGATCAAGGAGTGTAACCAACCTTACTCAACCACCCCCCCTTTTTACCAGCCCTGGCCAGGGATCAAAAGGATCGCAATCTCCACACAGACAGGAGAAACTCGTTGAGCTGAAGGGCGCTGAAGTCCTGCGGCCATGTGAAACTTGTCACACAGGTTTTAGTGTTTTCCACGCGCTGCCACGTGACAGATGGTCCATGGATGTAATTCGGATGTTTCCTCCTTCCCCCTGACGCGGTCCCCTCTCTCCTCTGCCCTCTAAATTTGCAGACATCTGTAAAGTGCTAAACGCTTCATCTTCTCCCGCTTCCTCAGGTCCTCAGCGGGTCGGGTCGGGCCGAACAACGGACAAACCGAGGGATAATGCCTCATACTGTGCCGTAGCCTCTCTCTGGTACTGACCTTACTTACTGGATCACCTTAAGGATCTCATTCCGTATAACCCGCCATTCGGATTAATCTCTGATACGCTACCTTTCCTCCCTAATCAACCACGCTCTCTCCCTGGTTATAATCCCTCACCATTCAAACAGGCTTCGAATCCTCACCCTAAAAATACTCTTCATCTATATATTTATCCCAAATAAATAACTGTGGTTTCGCTTTTGATCTAAAAAAAAAAAAACAGTGGACAAGCCATTCTCAAAACAACTATCACCTCTCTTTCAATTGCAGAGTAGTTTCGTACTTTTGCACACTGGGGTCGTTCGGTTTCACTCCTTCCTGCGATCATCTCTCTGCAGGTTTGGTGTGAAGTTTGCCAGTAGCAGGTCCCCATCTCTGCCTGCGTCTTGCTGATGTTTCCTCTTGAGGAGCCATCGGATCACAGTACACCACTGCAGGACTAATGGGTTGTGTCTTCATGCTAAAGCGTTGACATCCCAGGATCCTGACGTCTCTCTTGGGGGAAAAAAAACAATTCTCTCAACCTCTCAAAATTGAATTACTGGAAACCACCCCTGGAAACATTGATCCACCCTGGTCGATTTGTCATGTTGAAAAACAAACAAAAACGCCCGTTACTTAACCAGCTACTCCAACCAGTTGTTCGTCCTGCTGGCAGGACGTCCTGCCAACGCTGTCTGCCCCCTTAATTTCAGACAGAGGCAGTTTAGTCTGCCCTTGGAGCTTGCCTCTCCTGGTGTCACTCGACTGACTTCAGATCAGAATACACTGCCGGAGCGGCACATCCTCTGTTGCATTCCCCGCTCACACCCTGCCTGCTGGCGCTGTTCCCAGTTCATTGTTCCGTTTTCTCTGCCTCCCTCTGGCAAGGGTCAGCTCATTCTAATGTCTAACATACCAGCAATGGAAGGCATTGCTCTGCAATTAGGTTGTACCGCTGCGTGTGCTGGTTACATCAGCCTCAGCCATGTCATGTAAGTGACCGGGGAAATATTAATTGAGCCAGTTAGGGACTTTGCTAAAAACTCCCTTTTTTGTTTTTTGTTCTAAAACAAAAGCGGACAGATACAAGTTCCTGTGGAAGATTTCCCAAGTGTGGTGATTAGAGCAGTCCAAAAGCAACCTACCCCCCCCACACCCCACCCTCGATTGAAGACATGAATTTTCACCTCCACCGTGCTTCCTCCGACAGCTGCCCTCATTGGCACGCGCTCATCATAGGAATAAATTTGTCGGAAACGTGTTATGCAACATTGCCCTTCAATCCTCGAACAACATTTTCGGAGTGGATTTTCCTATAAGCGAGAAACAAAGTAAGCCTGTTAGAAATGTCAGCCTGTCAGTTTTCCATTGCGGAATGTAGACGTTATGCGCTCCACATGACATTTTTGTTTATTGCTTAAACTCCTCGACACTCCACATCTCAGCGTTCCTCCAAATTTTCATTTGGCACCCAAGGACACTCCGAAGAGAATGCAGTTCACTTCTGAGTCTGTACCTGAGAACGTACTCATTTCAACCTGTTGATAATTAGAAGGAATATGCATCCGTGGGCCCTCATGGGAATGAAATGGGAGGAGCAATATCTTGGTGTCCAGTGTCATGGCTACACCCACTATTAAGCATAGATGAGCAATGAGAGCTGCATAGTAACTGCGTAAGAGGCTTTTTTTTTTTTTTTTAGAGCGCTATTCAAAATAAAGTTCACGATGGATGAGTGTCTCTGTCCATTAACACTTGTCAGGTCTGTTTGAGGTTGCTTTGCTCGTTGGGTCGGCGGCGTGGTAAACTGAACCCTTGCCACCCAATCCTGCTCACAGATTTTCCTCACGTTTCCTCACAGTCGCACCTTTAATGTTCTGTCAGTGAACCCTGCCGAGTTAGAAGAGTTCCTTCAGAGCCTTTGACTTGGCAGCACCTGAAGGCTGTCCGCACCCTCAGCAAGCAGATATGGACACGTGTGCAGCATCCTAATTAGTATTACAGCAACCCGCACCCACCTGCTGTATCCTCTGCCCAAATTTAGCTTTTTCCTCCGCACGGAGCCATTAGTTCACCTAAAATGGAGCTTTTGAGATAGACAAACAGCAGGGGTCTTTGAGGGACTTGGAGCCTCTTCCACATACAATGGATTGTGCGTTAGACTGACGGACAAGACGACCCCATAGATGATGCCCTGTGGCGCCACGCTCCGTAACCTTGAAATTCTGGAATGCTTCCGGAAAGAGGAATCAAAGGCCAGGTCTGTGTGAAGCCCAGAAGTTCTAGCGTGTGAACCTGGGAGCTCCTAGTTGCCCACCTGACACGTTGGTGTTAATAAAGCGGGCCCTGTGTCAATTGTCCCCACTCCCTTCTTCGCAAAAGTTGCCAGAGCCGGTACTACCCTCAGCCGAGGCCGGCGCTTTTGGTTTCCATATTCGATTGGGAGTTCTTTCAGGACTACTGTTGTGATCCATAAAAGGTGGAGGGATTTCAAAGCCGTCGAAACAGGTGGCGGCTGGGTCGTCTTTCCTCGCATCAGGCTTTGAGCTAAAACCGTACAAAGAAGCTCAGATGGAAGTTTTTCGCTGTCTTTTTGCCCTTGTCACAGAAGCACTTCACCAAGGGCAGCACGCTGCAGAATCATGCCAACGGGTGATGATGGCACGCAGCTCTTAGGATAGAGTCAAGAACAGCTGCAAGACCGCATCAAAACTTTGGCAACCCGCTAATTGCACTTAACGTAATTGCGTTTACTGAATTCTTCCGTAAAAGACGTCGAAGATGCTTACACAAAAAAGAAAACGCTGTTAAATACAATTTCATTAAATGCGTGTAGTGGGTTTCCTAAGATTTGATTTGGTCCCATATCTGATATATTTGGAGTTATTGTAATCCGTGAGAGCGTTAAAATCACAGAAAATAGAGTGGCCTGTGGATGCAGGACAACCAGCAAAATATATATATATTTTTTTGTCTTTCATCTCATTAGTAATGTAAGTGGTTTAAATTTCCATTAACAGCTCTCAGCAGAGTAGATATTTTTCAGCAGCTGTATCTCCTGCAACAAAAGCAAGACCAAAGCAAGTAAAGTACAACAAAGGCTTCCTCACGCTGGAACAATTGACACACTTGATTTCCTTGCCTTTGGCCTTCAGGTCCACAATGAAACACTGCCTCCCGTCTTATCTTTTCCTCTGCCCTGACGATCCACAAGACCACACGCTATTTCCCAGTTCACATGGCAAGATTGATCCAAAACCGACCAGAATAAAACCTATTGACTCAGTGCGTTCCCTACGGCACAGCCATCTAAATTAAATGTGCTTTAAAGTTTATACCGCAGGGTCCTCACCTGGGAGATTGCTTACGTTAGTTTCTTTTCGCCTCAAAACACCCTTTTCACCCGCATTCAATCTAGGGGGCAAATAAGGTAGCCAAAGACAAATTGAGAGCTTACGGTCAAGTGCAGCGTGGCTTTATTGTGAACTAGCTCGCTGCAGACGGTGAGGTCACCTCCTAGAGTCGGAGACAAGAGAACGATTCGATGCTTCCAGCTAAAGACTAAAGAGCTAATTGTCACTCTTGCCTGCGACGACCTGAGTTTGACTCCCGGCTGTTCCCGTGTAGGTTTGAATGGGTGTGTTACACAAGGTGTTACGCAAGCTTGTGAACTTGGCTGTGACTGGTTACGTCGCAAGGTGTCTCAGAATTTCAGCTCTACGTTAAGATCGGTATTAAGTAGGCATTTCCTTGTATAAAACTGTGGCAAAATGAAAATAAATCATTCTTATCACCAATTACCTCGTGTGTCACCAAACGGGCGATTGCGCCACGTCTTATCACTTTGAATCCTGCCACCATGCGTTGTTTGTTTTTCCGTTATCGTGATTCTGGTATACTCAATAGTGTTCTGTATTCACGGAAATGTGCCCGGACAGGGTTCATTGCCGATCGGCGGAGAAGCGAGTTGACAATCCCGCTCACGTGGCTCAGTCTGCCCTCTGGTGCCTCCTGAGCTGCTCGGGTGGGCCTGTTGAAGTTATCCCAATAGGAATTACAGCATTTGTGAAACTTTGTTGTCACTAATGGCATTTGTTTTGCAGAAACACTGGCAGACGAATGCGGTTGGCAGAGGAGGCTGCCAAATGTTTCTTACAAAACCCAGAGCTGCTAATAATACCCTCCTGAAACCGGCGTTGAGTCCTGACAAACTGAGCCATGCAAATATTGACTAATAAATACTAATAAATAAATGTGCAACGTGGCACACTGTTCTCAGTGTGATACAGGCCGGACTGGCAAACATTTCTTCTCCCTCACCCGCTCCGAAAACAGCCTAACATTGCTTCAGTACGCATCGAAGAACCACAGCGAGTTGTGATCCACGAAGCCTTCGGCCGTCCAGCTACCTCCGATCAATCGTGTCAACAAATACCCTTAAAAATTTTGGCTGTCCATCTTTGACGTGTACTAGCTAACCGTTACTACATAGCGGCAAATAGGAATCACTGTGATTATATTGAAGGGCGCATAAATAGATTTTGTTTGTTCCGTAATGGTACTTTTACAGTCCAAGCCATAAGCTACAGCAATAAAACGGTCAATTGCACGTGCAAAAATGCCTCCATTGAAATGCTACCATTGAAAGTTTTCATTGGGTAAGTTTATTATAAAGTCACAGCCTCCCCACAATGGAATCGATTGGTTCCCTGACCCGCAGACTCAAGTTCCTACAGAAGCCCTTTCCATTAATACCCATTTCTTCGGGTTTACGTCAGGTGGCGTTGATCCCTCTCACGGCTGGGAGCACTTTCTCAGCCTGAGTTTTCAGCACAAAAGGAGCTGCGGAGAACGACGCGTTTCGGTGCTTTGAACCCACGAACCTCGGACAAAGCGCCTGGGTCACATCAAGCCGATCCATTGGAATGCATTCACTTTGCCGGTTCCTGCTGTTCTCCCCGTGTTCTCCTTAAGCCTCTTTTATTTTACCTCCCACTTGTCGGTGCCTTCATAAATTGAGCCACGCACTGAGGCTTAGCTGTCTGACTACTTCTGCCCTTAACTTTTTAAGTTTCTTTTCTTTTCTTTTTATCGAAGCGTAGATCCCTTGTGGTTTTATGGTGGTGATACATGTGGGGGGGGTGTTTACTGTGTATGTACTTCAGCGACCCTGTGGCAGGCCGTTCTTAGCACAGTGTGCTTGGATTATATTTTTTTATTTTTTTGGCAGTTCTGGTTTCTGACCTTAGGAATTTGTGTAGACAGATTTCACGTATACCCCCTCCCCCCAATGTAGGAATGGACCACCACAGATGCCTAAGACACTTCAAAATGCCGAACTGTGTGAGCCAAGGCAGTTATTGGACCAGCCATTCAACTGAGAGGAAAGGGAGGGCCCTGACTCAGAGGGGACAAGCCCGTCCATGCTGTGCACCGTTGGCCCACACGAGATACGTGCTATTGGGAGGCTTGCTCAGTACCAATGCTGTGGAGATCCTGCTGAACTTGGATGTCTGGTTGGGGAGGCGGGTTGGAGGACCTTTTAACTCAGGATGGCATTCCGCTCGGCCATTAAGTAACTTGCTCTGTTCCCCAGCACGGTTGTCTTTCCCCAGGACGGTCGTCCTCCCCCAGCACGGTTGTCTTTCCCCAGGACGGTCGTCCTCCCCCAGCACGGTCGTCCTCCCCCAGCATGGTCGTCTTCTCCCAGCACGGTCCTCTTTCCCCAGCACGGTCCTCTTCCCGCAGCACGGTCGTCCTCCCCCAGCACGGTCGTCTTCTCCCAGCTCGGTCGTCCTCCCCCGGCACGGTCGTCCTCCCCCGGCACGGCCGTCCTCCCCCGGCACGGTCGTCTTCTCCCAGCACGGTCGTCTTCCCTCCTGGCTGACCCTGCACTTCACTCCAGTTCTAGCGGTGCTGCATCTCCTGGAGTATTGAGACCTCTACACGCTCCTGCCTCCCTTCCTCCCTCCCATTGACTCCCCCGGCCGGAATGGAATAGAGTTTAATGTTATTTATTTCTGTATTGCAGGACTACTTTGAACTTTTCCTCCCTAATGTCACATTGTTGCAAAGCTTTTCAAGCATGCATTTAAAGCTGTTATCCGGCTACTAGCGTACTCAGCCTGTGGCGGATAAATAAATGGGCCAGATACGAAGGAAGAGAAACAGCTAACGAATGGTACTGATCGCGCATGATTCTACTTAAACTCACGGTCACGGTCACGGTCACTGAGAGCACCGTGGTTCAAATACAGGTTCAGGTTGAAGGAATGGCTGAATTCTCCTTGCGAGACTGCCAGTTGACCGGGCCAGCCAGTTATTTACATAAGTGCAACATGAGAGAGTTTGCGCTGTGGCGTCCAGTCCGATAGTCTCCCAGGCATGCTCCATTGGCCATCTGGTCGCGTTTCACGCGGCTATATCGACACACCGACCGGGTGTGTCAGCGATGCTGCGGAAAACACGGCGCTCAGTGCCACACGTTTCGTTGCACACGCAGTAATTTACGGACCCTGCCTTCGGACCCACAATCAGCCTGAGTTGAGTCCGCGCTCAGGTTTGCACGCCCAGCCGTGCGTTGCCGTAGGGTCGCTCCACTCGCCCTAACCGTCTGACCGGAACCGTCCACTGTAGACCCAAGTAGGATGGTGCAGCGGATGGAGAGGGCTTCAAAACTGGGCGGGGTGAATCCCTACGGAGAGTACAGTACGGGAAAACTCGCTTTTATATGGCGGAGATTTAGGGGGGGGAGATCATTGTCCTTTTAAAAGTTCAGACTAGTGATTTTTTGTTTTTGGTTTTCTTTATTCTTTTTAAACGCATGGGTGTAAGTATGCATAATCGCATTGCGGCTCCTGCGTTAGATTAAAGAGCCGGCGCGAGATGAAATGAGATGAGATTACTGCCATGTCTAACACGACGCAGAGCGAAATGAAATGAGTGGATGGGGACCCCGCGGTTCTCGGAGTTGTCCAGGAGCGTCGGCCTCAACAGCAACAGGGAAGGGGGCCGGCTCAACGTCACTCTCCCTCTCTGAATGCTGTTCCTATATATTGTCACTCTCTCTTCCCCCGCTCTCTTTTCTCATTGGCTGTTGGGAAATTGACACAGACCTTGTGACTTCCGCTCTCTTTTTCTCATTGGCTGTGGAAAACTGACGCAGACCTCTGCTTGAATTAAAATCATCATTCTGGTGCTGGTTGTGCACATAACATTGAATCACTTGTCGCTTCTCTCGTAAAACAGAAGGGATGGGGGGACTTTTAATGAGAAAAATAAAAGTGAATCGTCAATCAGGCAACCTCCTCCCTCACGCTCTCCCTTTCTCTCGTTATCTCACTCTTTAATTTAATTCAGCGGAGGGAAGCATACCCTCCTGATCAATGAATGAACAACACTTCATGAGGCAGATGGTTGTCAGATATGCTGAGAAATCTCACATTTGTCACACCTGCACACCTGCACACCTGCCTGTCTTAACCATGTATTGGGCCACTCCACAAGGTTTTTTCATTTTTCTCTTCCAAAGTAACATCCTTTCTTGGATACACAGTTTGCCACCTAGTGAACTAGAATTGTTTTCTCCAAATATTATGAAAGGACAAAATTATAATTTATTCATTTGACTAATACTCCTATTGAGAACCAGTCATTTCATGACAGAATAGTGCTTATTGCAAAATAGTAGATAATATTTTAGTTTTGTGT
>JAOYSI010000292.1:0-18391 GCA_025775065.1 Hiodon alosoides | reverse complement strand
CCCCCCCCCCCCCCCCCCCCCCCCCCCCCCCCCCCCCCCCCCCCCCCCCCCCCCGCTACATGCAAATGTCACAGGATGCACAAAGGATATAGTGTAAATACTGTCGTTGGTCGGCAGCACAAATAATATCTTCCCTGCCGTCCTACCGTCAAGGCTCCAACGCTAGAACCAGCTAACTGACCTCTATACGGACTGCAAACTAAGCTCGTCAGCTTATAAAGACTCAGCTCTTTAGATTATTTTCACGCCTCTTTTCATCCCCAGCGGCATTTTACATAACTCCCTTCGATGCTTTAAATGAGCAAATGGTGACAAAAAAAAAAATAGTGATGACTTCACCAATATTAACACTCCACCACTCTGCAGAAACGGCGACTCCGTGCTGGAGTCATTCATAGGCAATATGTAATGCTTCTGTTTTAAGTGCCGAGAGGCAACAAGAGCAAAACGGAACTTCTTACGTATAACTTTATGTGAAAACCACACATCGTGTTCAAATACAAGTAACATTTGTACAAATAAAGAGGTTATTCAATAGTAATCACACTTCAATAATAGCTCATGTTGAGCTCAGCTTCACAAGATATTCTAGCATTCATTTGAATAATTTTCATATCCACAAACTATGGTACGCCAAAATTAGTATGCATTACCAATTAAATTATGTAACACATATTCAAACAAGAGGCTCTTTACATGTTTATTTTGTAAATTATGTTGTAATGTATCTAAAGTGATTACTATATATATACACATCTGAACTGTTGGGTATGCTACAAAAAAGATCATCTTTAAGGTAATGAATTTTGTAATATGTTCTTTTAATTTGTGTGAGTTTAATAAATAGCAACGTTTGACATGATTAGCAAACATTTGTATTAATATATATATATATATATATATATATATATTAGTTAGCACTTGAGCACAATGATAATGAGGCCAAATTTGAATTACATGAAAATGTATGTTCAAAAATGTAATGTTTTCTTTTGGTCTTCGAAGAGCATTGTCTGACGAGGAGACGCATTGTGTAAAAAAGCAGAACTTGGAGAACTTGGGGCAACCCTAGCTTTAAAAATATCTTCTTCTTTTTTTTGTTTGTTTGTTTAAACAAAAACAATTTTTTACACTAGAACGTTTTGTTTGTTTCACTGTTGTTTTTTAATTGAATTATCGTCCAACGTACTCTACAGCTATTTTTTTTTTTATCAATGTATTCTTAAAAAGATAATTGAATTAAATGCACATTCAACGACAAACTCCCGTAATTCTCACTAGAAGAAAGTCCCCAAATATCTAGTCCTAGAGGATGATAAATTCGATCTGTAAATAAAAGTATATATCAGTATAGTACTTTTTCTTGGTACGATTAGAGGATAATTTTTTTTCTTTCCATTTTCTACAAATAAAAATAACTGTCAGCAGGTCTTGGTCCCCCCCCTAAAGTGCACAACAGCATTTCCAAATTACAGAAGCCTGAACCTCTGACAAAGATGTATTAATATGGCATGTTTAAATCGTTTGCAGTAATAAGTTCTTGAAAAATGAGGTCCATTAAGTTGTACTGAAGCGTCGGGTCTCGTTACCTTGGATATAAGAGGCTGCTGACAGGACAAACAGAGAAGCCAAGAGGTCACCAGCTGATGGTACTCCACGTCCACCAAGTTCAAATACATAAACCTGCAGCCAGCTTTCCGTGGACGCACTCCAATCTTCAGGTCCTGCACCGCGTTTGGAGGCAGAACAAACACCTCTGCCGGATCAATCTGTTTTTAGACCAAAAAACAAAACAGAAAAAGGACATTACGCCGAGCGCCGTAGCGTGGTTGGCTTTTGTCCAGTTGCGTGCGTGTCGGCGCATGGTTCTAATGAGTCCACTTCATCTTTTGGTTGAGTACCTGGA
The DNA here is from genome assembly GCA_025775065.1 of Hiodon alosoides. Classification (NCBI taxonomy): domain Eukaryota; kingdom Metazoa; phylum Chordata; class Actinopteri; order Hiodontiformes; family Hiodontidae; genus Hiodon; species Hiodon alosoides. The sequence continues at coordinate 16,485 of JAOYSI010000292.1, read as the reverse complement.
GCTCTCCTGGGTTTGAGGTGTAACACTTGACCTTCCTGAGGGCCTGTGTACCCCTAAGCACAAGCGACTGCCAGCTCAGTTGACCGGCTACACAGCTGACGTCCACGCGATGCATGAAATGGATGTACACCTGCCAGATCTGGGCTGGAACTGCCAGCCACCGATCCCTGTGGAGACAAGAGCCAACCAACACATGACCCGTTCAGCGTCAGCTGTTTCACAGATCTAATGTACAATGTAAGCTTAAAGGGTATCTTCATTTGTTAAACCTGTGGATTTACCTTCTTTAGCTACAGAACACATTGTAACATGCCATATGGTTACTGTAATAATTTATGTGTATTTGTGGTTGCGACAGTTTCACTTTGTGTAGGCAGAAAATAAGAGAGTTACTCTGCACTCAAGAACCAAAGAATGTGCTCAGCGTCCTGTGACTGAACCGATTTTTGATGAATAAACAGAAGAAGCGAAGCCCGATGTTCAGAGGAAGTCAGCTTAATCTAGCGTTTAGATTTAATCAGTTTAAGTCAGAAGGACTGCCGTTTAACCAGCCGAGAAGGTACATACGTGAACACAGTGATGAAGAACTTCTTTATTTGTGGACTCTGACCACCTGCTACTTTCAAGAACACATCCTGAGGTTCACCAGCAGCCTGTTTCAGCGGATGCGAAACAAATATCAAGCGTGTATTTCTAAAAGGACATTTCTCAGTATTTCGCTGTCTGAAGTAGAATGACGTCACATGAGAAAATATGGTTTTACTACACTGTACACCATGGTATTACACCATGAAATACTGACAATGAGGCTCCAAGTACATGATTCATCAAAGTGATAACGTTTAAAAAGTTGAGGTTCCACTCACCACTCTCTTTGTGTCACAGATGACATTGGGGTCACTGCACCGTACATGAATCTGACGCCCCCTATCTGTGCCAGAGAGAGAATTTCCAAAGGGGGTAGAGAAACTGATTGTTTAGTTCACACCTAATAATGTGTTCGGAGAGCGAAACAGGAAAGCAGAACTAATTACACTGATTAAGTGCACCTGGCAGATTCTCCCAAGGGGGGAGGCGGATGGCTTTCTTGAGGAAAGTGAGCTCAGGATGGCAAAATCGAAACGTCTGATAGATGACATGAGGTGAGGGCTCCACGTTGAGCTGGAGAATCGCTATAGGTTTACCATCCTCTGCCCTGAACATGACCTGAAAATCCAAAAGGGAAAGAGGTTCGGCGAGAGTGACGATTTACCACCAGTACTGTAAGGAGCGGGACGTTTTGAACTGGGCTCATATCTACCCATTTACTTGGCAGAACATTTAGGTCCTAAATGATTTACGCTTACACTCATATTCAATCATTAGTCCGTTTACACCGACATACTTTGATTACTTTGGTCTGGACTTTGTTCAGCTGAGACTTGTGATCAAATTCAGCACTCCTGGTACTGAACGCATTGGCTGGTCCCTGCAAGGCAAATGAGAAGATAAACTAATTCACTCATTTTCTTCTATTGCGTTTCACACGTTTCATAACAAACAGTGTGCAATGTACACTGAACACACAATAACAAAAAGGCATGACAACCAACCCTCTCATTTACGTCACCCGAAATAAAAACAACAACCATACCAATCGCCATTTCTCAATACAGTTTTAGAGATTATCATCAAATGACTGTTTGTCACATCTGGTACACTGTACAATTTATATTTTACAACTAATTATTGTAAAACTAATTATTATTAGTTTAAATATAATTATCAGGCTCTGCTTCTGTTTATTTAAATTAATTGGATTTATTTAAGGTGATGCAGACGAAGATGCGGATCTTGAGAGGCATCAGAGACGATAAGACGCATCGGATGATTAAGAGCGCAATATCAAATATATGGGGCTATTTGTATATGTGGCTAATGGTTTTTTACTGATTTTATGCTCCAGGACGTAGAACTAATTATTCACAGCCAATGCTTTACCGTGAATGCTGAATGCTGTGTAGAGTTTACCTGTGTGACAACGTCATGGCTGGAGGTGAAGGTCTGATATCTCAGAGGGATGTGCACAGTTTCTCTGGGACGGAGATACACCTGAGGGGTGAAGGTACTCTGCTTGAGATGAAACATGTCCTCCTCCAACGGGGTGTATGTTTTTGTCAGCTCCTTGAAATACCTCCATTCCTCACAGTTAACGATTACACTGGAAAACACCCGAGCAGGAAAATACATTTTGACTGGCAGACTCTGTAAATCAGACAGGACATTAAAGATTAGGCTGTTAACGCTGAAACAGACATTTGGCAACAAACTCAAGAGATGAGATTCTGAGAAGTACACAACCAGAAAAAAAAAAACTTTTGAGTTTGTGCAGTTTTTCCCCGACGGGGGGAAAAAAAACAAAAAAAAAATCTTAAAGGATTGCTTTTAACTTTACTACCTCAGCCTCAAGTCACAAAAAAGATGAATTCTCAATTGATGTTTCAAAATATGAAAACCAGATATTTAAATATAGGCTCAGGCCAAAATATCACAGGTTTTGTTTAACTGCAGTAATCTTGGGCATGTTACGCTTTTTAGTGAAACTCATTTGGAGAAAAATTTATAAGAGAAACTGAAACAGGTAAAAGAATACTTCCTAAGAAAACAGACTTCCAAGGAAAGTGTATTTCAAAAATAGAGAACTGAAGATTTTTGGAGATAGAAAGCGATTGATGGTTAACGCAGAGTCAAGCACAAATCCTAGGGTACAAGTGCCTTAACTCCATGCAAAATTCATAGCAGCGGATCTGGAAGAGTCACAATTTCTCTCTTGTACTAGACAACTAAATAACGGTCGATTTCACCTTTGTTATATTGTTTAGGTCGTAAACCATGATATTTGCATTGTGAGAAAGACTCTAAACCTTACCATTTTATTGCTAGTTTTTTCTTTCTCTTGCCATTCATTTTAAGTTGTGATGGTGTGCTTTATCATGAAGTAATGTAGCTATAAGGCTATACTACGCATATCGTATTTTGAGAATATAATAATATATGTGGATACAGCTACCCACAGTCGTTAGTATGTAAAGGTGTAGGGGAATATTATAGTTAATAGAAATAATAGAATAGTAAAACAAGAAGTACCTTAATACTATCAGAATCTGCATCATCGGGGTCAAAATACATACATCTGAAAGATGTACTTTTCCTACATGGGCTTTTCTTGGGCAATGATAAATAGTCTATAATGAAAACAATAAGTGACCCTACCATGAATATTAACTGTGGGAATTGACGCAGCAATGCTACAGGAAAAGCACATCTGACCCGGATCGGTTTCAGATCGTCCTACCCGAGTTCTGGGTCTCCGCTCTCGACGGTAACAGTGTGTTGCACATTGAAGGGGTTCTTCAAGACAAATTCCAAAAATTCGGCGGTGCCCAGGGAGGCGTAGATGGTGTGATGCGTGGTTATGGCTTTGCTCAGCATCCCTGTAATTCTGTTCGCTTTGCTCTGCTCACGGTAGGCCTCGATCAGGTGCAGGTCCCGGGAATGCTGGAGACGCGCCTCGCGGCGGCTCTGGAAAAAAAAAAGCCATCCACTTAATCCAGTCAATATCCACGCAAAAGGCTATCTCCTCTTTTCAAATCTAGGACTTCAACTACACCGGTGCAACTTATTTCAAACTTTGCTTTGAATACCTGGTCACCCATCATGCAGTTTCTTCATATATATTTAATTCTTCCCCTCAGTAACTGTCCCAGAATTATTATCATCGTTTGTGCCAATAAGTTAACACCCCATTAGGGTGTTAACACTCATCCTTAGGGATGAGCTTCTAATCAATCAAGAGCTGCTTTTCCAGTTTGAGATACACCATAATTCTCTGGGGAAGTCCAGCGTCCAACGCTGGGTGTTTAAAAGAGAGCGGCTGGTTGATCGATGAGGATCGCAGACACAATTCATTTTATACGCTAACCCCAAGCAGAACGTGATCGGACGAGAAATTGAGAAAAGGTCAACCGAAATCCGTATGTCTCAAAGGAAATATCCAGATTGCTGTGGCATGTACTTACTAGATGACGAAACCGTGACAAACGTAATTGTTCAGTGAATTACGCCATATTGATAAGTACAAACGTGAGAGGGAAAGCTTCTTACAGCCGCGCGCACAGGGACAACGTGAAGGCGCAGATGAACTCCTCTGATCTTCGAGAAATCGATCAGTGAAAGCATTGCCGGTTCAGTGCCTACCAAAAAAAGGAGGTCCCTTACTCCTGAAAACACCGGGAGTCTGCAGGCGACTTGCCTAACCCTGGAAAAGCCCCGGCCAATTGTGCAGACCGCTCAAGGACTCCCGGTCGCCGCCGGCAGCGACATGACCCAGATCAGAACCTGCCATCGTCGGCTCATAGGCTCAGCTGAGGGCCTTCGCCAGCAGAGCGAATCGGGAGGCTCTGACAAAGGTTTCTTCTTCCTTTACCACTAGTACATCACTAATTCGTGGTGCATGTAATTTCAGCGTTAAAATCACAGGAGGGAGACTGATGCTGTACTCTTGAACGCAGCTCTTAACCTGTAATTCTTCAGTAAATATCCATCCAGCTGCATAAAGAGTTTAACTTTATGTTAAAGCTTTGTAAGTCACCCTAGCAGAAATGGCAGAGGCAAGTTTAAGCTCTCTGGACTGTTTCCGGGAGATTCTGAGGGTACTTGAATAAGATGTGAAGTTTCTATTGAGACGCAGCCACATTTCCCGGGGATTAGCGCTAAATTGCACTGGTTTTGCTAATCTAAAACACTGAGTGCACATATAAGCAGGGAGAGCCTTCGCAAAGGGCTTAGCATCACTGAAGGGCAGGCGAGCAGAAAAAGCGGCTTGGGGCCCCACCATGAGAGCGTGCTTGGGCTGGGGGCCGATATGGCCCCGCTCCTCATACTGCCGCACGGCCGCCATCCTCTCCAGTTTGCGCAGACGGACGTCCTCCGCCTCCTGCTGGCCGTGTGCGGGAGCGGCGCTGGGCTCCTTCACCCGACTGTGCAGCAGGGCGGCTAGGTCAGCGTCGATGTCCACAAGCCGCCGAGCGTGGGACGCGCCGCTCGCTGTGAACCCAATGGGGAGAAAAAAAACAACTATAAGCATGCAGGACACAACTATAAGCATGCAGTGTGACTGGCAAGTTTGGGCATACAAGCAGAATGTTCTATTGAAAACGACACATTTCTAAACAGCAGAAACTATTACCGCTACGAAATGAAGTGTGCAAGAAGATGCCCGAAGGATTCTTCGAATAAAGACCTAAACTGTAACCAGAAATGATCCCCAAAATGAGGAGGACATGACTGATGCAGAGCAGATAAGGTATATTTAGGATCAAAGGAGACATCTGTTACCCAAAAGCCACTGCAGCTATATCCATCCCCCAACCCAACCCGCCTTTGCAATGCAGAGATAAGAGATTTTAGTCACTCTCAATGATAATATTAATTTTTCACAGGAGTCACATGCAATCTATTTTTGTCAGAGATTCATCAGTTCTGTGCCAATCTCAAGCCAGGGTAAATTGCTTTGTTACTTCTAGCGATGTTGCGGATAAGCGTCTCCACCATTTACCGCGTGACCCGTCAAAGCAGAGTGGCTGAATGGTGTGTGTAGCATGCCTGAGTACGCATTTTTAACCACCAGGTCACCAATCCCAGTACAGTGAAACCAAATGGTATAAACACGAAAGCAATTATCCTCACTGGGGGAAACTCTAAATAAAACATTTAACTCAGTAACTACTCACTGTTTCCAAACATGCAAATAACTTCAGCACAAAAAAAAACAACGTTTCACCCACCACCGAACTAGACGTTTCCCTTCAAGCCTCTCCTAAGCACGTATAAATGTCTTTTAATTGCTGGTTGCAATCAGTCAAACCACACACAGACGAGCCTTGGGGCGGTTTGCTTAGCTGTCTATCTGGGTTTCCCAGGGCGGGCTCCCAGGGTTCGAGGGCGTGGCTTCCAGCGGAGTGCCACAGTGTAGCAATATAAAACCGCGTTTCCGGTACCCTTCCAGGCAGAAACTCAAGCATTTGACTGGGTCTAGCCGTTCCGTTCCATTTGTCAGGAAAGGAAAGGCAAGCCAACAATAAAAACACAAAGGAGGGATAATCAATGCGTCACATTTAAGCATTCATCACAAAACATGAATACAGACTACTATTATGCCGTCATCTTCTACCTAGACATTCATTTTTGCAACTGACAAGCCTTTTGATTCCATCTGAGGGAAAAAGATTTTGGTACAAATACTTGTGAAAAGTAAGAAATTGACCTTCGCTGAATGAGTGTCTGTAAATATATGACTTTTCTAGTAAAAATCAAAATGACTTCTAACTTGGTTTACACGCATTTGCTTCTTTCTTGATTTTACGACCGTTATGTTATATGCTACAGAATCCTGCAACCTTAAATTTATCAGCAGAATTTTCCGAAGTAGTCCGCACGGGCACGGACTGCAGTTTTAGTTTTATCCGCAGAGATTTTGATTGCGTTAGTGATTGTACAGACGGAGAATAAGAACATCACACCAAATCACGGCGTTTTTTCCCGTCGGCTAAGCACAGCAAAGTCACGGGTGCACAGTTGTAGGTCACTCCCAGAGGCTTACAGAATATTCTCACCGTTGAGGCTTAATAGACTCTTGGGCAGGACGCTTCCCCCTCTGAAGCTACTGGTGTCACCGTGAGCCTGGACCACATGCGAGCGAGAAGGAGGGAGAAGGTTCAGCTTGGTCAGCTTCGGATCGACCGGAAGCCCTAGAGGAAGCGAGGATAGAAAAGATTACAGCATATATATATGCACACATGATTACAGCACATATATATATATATATATGAAACCAGATCTGCAAACAGAGAAACTTAGTCTCAGGGTTCTTTGTAAATTATAACTTTATGGTATGCAGAGGTGTATAAACCTATTGAGTGGACTTGGCTTTTGAGTTTAGTAAACCACATTGTTGCGGTTATCAGGCTGTGATCCTTGAAGCTTTAATGAACTGGGCCTACATTTTGACGCACTTCGACTCCTTTTGAGATCCAGCTGGGGTGGTTTTTAATTCAATCCTTCCAGCCTTCTTAACGTGACTCATTTGTTATAATAAATGCAATATAAACTGAAATTAGTTACTTTCTGATAGCAATTAAACAACTAAAGTATGAGCTATCGGTTTTGGTATTTTCTTCCCAGAAACAGTTAAAAAACACCCTGTGAATTTTTAATGAATAGATTAGTAGTACAGACATAAATGTATTTCAGGACAAAATTATAATATCCAACAGTAATTTACTTTGAAACCCTTTACCATTCAACACAGAAGATTCATTTTTCAACACAACATTTTATATTTAAATCAAACTTATCACAAATTGACACCATAAAGAATGTTCTCAAACGGCAGATTTACATTTTTATAAGAGCAGGCTTTTAAAATCCATCTTTTTTCAGTGCTTTCAGCTTCATGACAAGCTAAGTAAAGAAAGTAATACATTTCTCCAGTCACAATGACGTAGAATTTGATTAATCCTCTGTATGTAGAGGAGAATGCTTTCTTTGCATGGGTTTCACGAGCAGCGTGAACAGAAGAGGGATATGGCGCTGTCAACACACTCTCCATAGTGACATGTTTTAGGCACAACACATTTACGCAGCCATTAAACTACACATTTAACTCTACCCTAAGAGAAGAAAAAGAATCAAAAAGGTTGTTTAGAACAGATGCGGCAAAATCAAAGTAAAGAGTCAAAACTAATACCCAGATGACTGATTCCTGGTGTCTTAACTCTGATAACCAGTTACACAAAAGCTGTGTTGACCCTTACACCAGCCAAAGGCACTTCAGGCAACTTTGTGTTTTAAAGGAGAGACGTTATCCTGGATGAACCGCCTGCCTGTGGGATAAACCGTGTCGAATGTACAGCTAATAATTCCGCTCAAACCCTTCCCAGCACTCGGACAGTAATCGGTCATCAGTAAGCGGTAATCCTCGCGGAATTAGGCGGCAAACATCATACTTTCCTCTTTGCAACTTGACTGGGTTCTGATCCCTGTGGCTCCTAACAGCGGGCCTGGTGCTAATAAACTGAATATGAAATAAAGGAGAGCAACAGAAATGTCAGGGTTGTGCAGATCCCGGGCTGAGACGAGCTGCTCACTAGTAAAACACATGTCACTGAGTAATGCTTGTGATCTGTCCTGAGGAGGCAAAGGAACTGTTAAATGATTCACAACTCAGTATGTAAGAGACTCACTATTCTAGGGTAATGCACTGGGCATCAGATTTATATAATATTGTCAGACATCTGCGTTGCATTATTGAGACCAACCTAAATAATGCAGAATGTGCCTTACAACTGCTCCCAATTCGTAAATAGATGTCAGCTTTCTGCAATTAACTGTTTAGGGTGTGCCGATTCTCCATAAGGGGAATTCAAAAATGAAATGATTGTATAAGGTTGATATATGTAAGGGTCATTGGAACGTCAGTAGGAAACAGTGCGTGCTTACAACCTCTGCAGCATTTAACTGCTTTAACTGCTTTGCATAGAACTGATAATGTATCCGGTGTGCACATTTGGTCTGTGCATTGGAGAGTGTTGCCATGTGAACAGAACTAGACAATGCAATTGCACTGATTAATCTTCGTGGTTCGTTAATTTGGTTTTGATTTTTTTCCCCCAAACCCTTTTTACATTTCCAAGTGAACGCTTTGCCTGAAAATTGCCTGTTCATAGAAGTGATATTTGTTTATATAACACTCATTATGAAACAATAACAGATTCCTGTCTGAAATAAACATAGACAAAGCCAGCAGCTTTGTATTTTCCATTCCCTCACACACATGGGAAAACCACAGGTCTGCACACACGGGAAAACCACTGGTCTGCACACACGGGAAAACCACATGTCTGCACACATGGGAAAACCACAGGTCTGCGCACACGGGAAAACCACAGGTCTGCGCACACGGGAAAACCACAGGTCTGCGCACACATTGGAAAACCACAGGTCTGCACACATGGGAAAACCACAGGTCTGCACACATTGGAAAACCACAGGTCTGCACACATGGGAAAACCACAGGTCTGCACACATGGGAAAACCACAGGTCTGCACACACGGGAAAACCACAGGTTTGCACACACGGGAAAACCACAGGTCTGCACACATGGGAAAACCACAGGTCTGCACACATGGGAAAACCACAGGTCTGCACACATGGGAAAACCACAGGTCTGCACTGAGCAATTCACCGGAGGCCCCTCGCTGCTTTTTCTAGAATTTCAATAATACTGTCTCTTACCAACCTTTAGATGTTTGTTTTACTGGTTTTAAAAGGATCCATACGACAACTGACAGACACGAGTACAGGAGGCCTTCAATCACGCAGAAACGGAAGCAGTGGCGTGGTAACTGAATTCTCACACCGCGTCCCCCCCCTCGCCATTCTAGTCTGCCCGGTTACATGCAATGTTATTTTTGTGTTTTAGTTGCTTAGCAGACGCGTTTATCCAAAGCGACTTAAACATTCATCCGCTCATACAGCTGGATATTTTTACTGAAGCAATTCAGGTTAAATACCTTGCTCTGGGGTGGGACTTGAACCAACAACCTTCCTACCACCTTAACTACTACACCACCAGCTGCCCTTTAGTTTGTCGATGCAATTGGAAAAAATAAAAATGACTTTTGAAAATGGGAGAGAACATTTCAATTTGACTGCACAAACTCTATCAGGACAAAGGATACTCCGGAGACAAACGCGTTATTCCCTTCTGTCCATGAAGCAGTTAAAACCATTTGTGATGTCGACTAAAACGACAACATTAACAATAATAACAATATTAATATTAACAAATAGCCATTATAGCCCAAAACAGACTGTATCTACAAAAATTCAAGCGCTGTGTTTAAATAGTGTGAACTATCACCTCAAGCCAAAAAACATTCTTACTGAACTACTTCAGTTGACACATACCTCCCCTTCAAGTCTGTTTTGTTCCACAAATTTCTTTAATTAAAAACTTTGACATTTTCAAATTAAGCTGAAGCGCCGGTGTTTGCTAAATCACAGTAACCCCTTGCTCTCCATCACCGTAAGACCATAACAAACCAACACAAATGCTTTATTTAATTTCTCCCAAAGTTGTATTTCCTAGACATAAGCGCTCCGGTTCACGCTCCAGGAGTTTGGCAATAAGATCACTTTTTATTCCTTTTGTAGTTGCTACTCAGCTTTTTCTCTGCAAGGATTTTAACCTCTTTAGGAAATAAAGATAACAAGGTAATGATCACATTTTCTATATGATATTACATTTCGTATTTGCAAATTTTTTTCATTGTGACAGGACCAGAATAAGATGCAACTTCGTGCACCATTATTCGCAGAACAAATTTGATTTTTTTTTCCTCTCTGTAAGACAGTCTGGGATGTGTGTTCCCATTCTCATCCCGTCTCTCTGCTATGCTTATCTGACTGCTGCAGATGAGAGCCGTGAAATAGCGCTGGGATAAAGGTACAATAGCCCTAATCTTCATTCTCCCAATTTGGCCAGATGCCTTCGCCCCTGCGCACGTGCATCAGCCTCCAAACCATGCCTGTTCACCACTGAAACAAATTTAACTTCCCACACCCGCCCCTCGTCCTGTGCCGAAACTAAAGAGCGCTATTGCCAAAACCGAGAGGTTAAATCAAGACAGCTGTGTTTGTTTTGTTCCTTGATTTTTTTTAGTGATCCACTTTAATTCTCTCCCTATAGCCACTTTCAAATAGTATTCTGTGGAAACATTAACCATACCAACACAACAAAGAAATACCTTTGAGGATGTGCGTAACGTATTCCACAGAAACAAAGGTCAAAGAGGTCATAATAGTATGGCTCATCTTGAGATGTGCTTTGTGTACTACAAAAAATTATACATCCCTCAAGCTAATATTTTTAATATTTATTATTTAAAGGCTCTAATTCTGATCGTATAGTAAACAACGGCAATAATATTTGTGACTGATAAAAAAATAAAAAACTTCTTGGTATGTGGTTCTCATGTTTGATGCTCAAAACGCAGCAAATTTCCACTTCAACCTGCATCTGAAGATTAATATTGGCAGCGGGCTTTGACACTTACGAGATTATTTGGCTTTCTAACATGGAAACTATTTGTAACATTTAACAATTTCACAATATCAGCAATGTACATACACAGGAATACGCTGTTGAGCATGCAAAAAAAACAGCATTGAATGCTAAGCAAATTGTGAGCAAATTTCTGCTAGTATAAATGGGTAAATTATTAAGCTAGTCGGGTAGCTATAAAAACGAGTATATCCTACTATTGGTGGTGGTGGATAGCTGGTGTTGTAGGGGTTAAAGATTCAAGTCCTAGCCCGGTTTTTGTTTCCTTCAGCATGGTACGTAACCTGTATTTCTTCAGTAAATATCCCGCAGTAGAAGCAGTAAACCTGGTAAGTCCCAAGTTTGGATGCTGGCTAAAAAGAGTATGCTGTTTTTTTTAGTGGAGAGGACGTACTTTATTTTATGATGAACTAATACACGTGTTCTGTTCAGATTTGGAAAGATTCAGATTTGGAAATCTCAACAGCATGTGCCCTCAACCAAACTATATAAATATATATGTATATATCGTTATTTTCATATTTTTATAACATGAAATCATTTATTTTATTAAGTTTTTTCATATTATCATCAACATTCTCAATACACAAAGATCATCAAGTCACAGTCATATTTTCAAGTCGGAGTATTGTTATGACTACCAGCTATTGTCAAACATTTATTTGAAAATGCATTTTTTTTTATAAACGCTAATAATTCGAAATGATAATTCCCACACAGACAATGTTAGTTCCAAGTGGTTGGCCGTGCTCCACAAGGCCTGATAAAGTACTCCGAGTTAATGAATGCATTTTTAAGGCCAACTCAGATGACAGCTATAACGCCAGTAGCTAGAGTACGCCAAAGATAGTGGCTGGCTTTAAATTTGTTTCATTTACAGCAAAAATCCCACAAAAAATGTAGAACTGTATGTAAACTTGACGATAAGCCCACGTTTCGTTTATAAAACGTCACATTTTTCATTATTAATGAGGTCATTCACATTAAAAGTTACTCACCTAAATTAAGGAACCGCAAAAATACGATGGCTTTAATTTAGCTACCTTTTCATGTTTCATATTGTCCCAATATACACATCAATTTTCCTTTCCAAAGCACAACTTTAAGTCAATTAGTGGTTTTGTTTATTAGCATGGCATGGTATATTGTAATCCAAATAAAATTAGAGCATAATAACCCAACAAATCAATTAGAATATTCATAGCAACAATCAGAATTTTATCTTCTCGAAACTGAAAGTTCCAGAACGTGACTTTATTGTCAGATTGATTTTATTTTAAAACTATTTGCACCAGCCAACAGATACCATTCAGCCAACCCTTCATTTATTGCTTTACAAATTCAGTGTTCAGACCCTTTTCAGATCAAGTCTGGGAAATGTTAGTGTGAACAGTTCAAAGCCCCGATTTATAACTTCTAAAATTGACAAATGAAATCTATGAAACAAAGGGAAGCAGCTTAGCCTTACCTACGTTGCCCATGCGAAGATGAATCTTCCCCTTGACCGTCGTAAAGACATTGACGGGCACGGCGGTGGCCGCCCCGCTCCCGGTCACCGCATCCTGCATGTATTCTGTGGTGACCACCTCCAGCTCTTGAGTCACCTGGACTGCAGACCGCCCCTGTCGCAACGTGTGCTGCAGAGAAACCGTTTCATTAGCAAGAGAAGCCGATACAGGCAGAGCAGGGTTCTAGTCTCAACAATGCCAGGGAACACTCTCTCTGACCCCCACGCGCCATACTAGAGTCAAGCGGTGCTACTGGGAACAGGACGGACCAATAAGAATGCGTCTCAGACGGAATGGGCCCTCCGTTATATTTTCCAGGGGAGTGGTGTGTTAAAGGCCAGGGCAGGGAATGTTGCAGTGTTGCTTCTTGTTAACCCCTGCTTACCAAAGCAATAAAACAAACCCCTTCCCTAAACCCCCCTTAAACCCCACCTGCCCATAGGCCCTCCATATATCGCTGCTTGGCGCGCCATAATTGCCGGTCATATCTCCCATAAAGTGGTGTTCACAAAGTTACCACCCCCCCCACATAAATTACCACTTACAATTACGTTACAATTTTGTGTATATAATTAAATTGATTTGATTGTTGCTATTATAGCCCGTCCAGGCACGGAAGTCCGGCCCACTGGTGCTGGCGAATGGGGCCGTAGATTTGTTCAAAAGAACCAACCGTTTGCAAGCTGTTCACATGAAGCCCCAGACTGAAAAAACGTCAAAACGGTAGGCAGCATGGCCACATACCTGGAGCTCCACAGCTGCAGAGCCGATGAAAAGGAGGGAATCACTGTCCCACACATCAATCTGAAGCGTGTGAAGAGCTAGGTAATTCTGAAACCAGCGTTGTTCCCCAGGTTTAAGAAAGCCTGGGTCCACCAGGTACACCAGCTGTAAGCCTGGGCAGCCTGTGAAGGGGGGAAAAACGTTTGTTACATAGAATGTCTTCAACTTCCCAGCTGTTCGAGCAAGTTCTTATTCATTTCACTGCCTTGAATAACGACTAAGCCAAATAAATCAGGAAATTAATTCACAACCATTGTGTTCATTTAATCACGTAATTATAGTTTTTGTCTATTCTTCAAGTACTGCTCTTTTCTTTGCATGAGTCAGAAGTTTAAAATAAATCACCCGTGCGTGTTAGCTACAACGGGGACTACTTCGTTGCTTAGCAGACACATTTATCCAAAGTGACTTACACAGCTTACAATTTATACATACTGGATATTTACTGAAGAAATTCAGGTTAAGCACTTTGCTCAACTTAAACCGGCAACCTTTCAGTTACAAGCCAGTCACCTTAACCACTACACCACCAGCTAACTACAAGGTTGTGGGTCAGGTAGCCAGCCATTGGTTTTCTGGTTTCATTCATTCATTCATTCATTCTATCATTATCATTCCTAAACTTCTTATCCTAGAGAGGGTCGCAATATTGTGTTGTGTTGGTTTTATTTATGAATTAACAGATAACGCATGGACAGATCCAGAAATAATTAAATATTTTAAACTGTATTTTTTCATTTGCTTATATTCTGGCACAAACATATCCTCCATACTACAGTATGACTGACACTTAAAAACAGTATGCGTGAATAAAAATAAACTGCTTAAGTTCAACATGTTCGACAAAGTAGGAAAGAGCTATTTCCACTACAATGGAACACTAATTTTAAGCTCCAGCAATGCGGGGCTTTTATTTATCACTGACGGAAAGCCACGTTTCTCTGTTCCTTCCACATTTGCTGTGAAAAAAGCCCTTGGAGTTTGGAATAGTGTCGGTTTCACAGCACTATACGAGCTACGTGATGTGCTTTATTTGAAACTGGACAATGCCTTCATAAGGCTTTACAAGACACAAGGAAGGGAAACTTAAAGACAACAAGATGAAAACAATTATAGGATTTTTTCTTTAGCTGCAGCAGTAACTAAAAATCTCTGTTGCACCACTATCTGAAAACTTCAATCCCTCTAGGAACAGTGTCATAAAAGTTTTTTAAATGTTTACAGCCTCCAGTTCTTTGGGAGATGAAAGGTAGAAATCTATTTCGGCCTTTATGTTCCGGAACTTTCCATAATGGTCCAATGACGTTTAGATCCTGTGATTGTAATTTGTATTCCGTATCCGTTATCCTACCATGCAGAGTAATAATTGGACACAATGATTACAATGAGATGGCTGCCCATATCATAACAGATCCGCCACCATGTTTAACAGTTTAACAGGAACAGTCAGTGTGTATCGAAGGCTTATTTTAGCTTTCTCCAGATATAAACCCATACAGAAAAATATCTGATGACCATGTTACTGTCTTCTGCTGCTCAGAAGTTCAAGTTTTGTGCGGCTGGGCATCAGCCTAGGCTGCGAGCGGTTTTGGATATGGCAGCCCTACCAAAATATATCAGCTTTGTGAGTCTGGGTCACAGAGATGTAGCTTCACTGGTCATTTTTGTGACCGACGCTTGCGGATTTTAGCATCCTCTGAGTGTCGGTCGTTGTCGTGACACATGAAATCATTTTGCCGTCTCTGACTGACACACCTGCAGTTAGGGCAGCAATAATCCAACCTCTTTCAAAACCTGGTAGATTTCCCACGTTGCTTTAAAATCTCACAAAATAATATTCCTAGTGATAGTGAAATTAATATGAAACACTTTTGAATTCTTTTGAAGTGCAATTTGGTTCCTCAGAAATTTGTAATTTTACTACTAATTTTCCTCTACTTCTATAATTTCAATTTTATTATGCATTTCATTACGTACGGGGATAATTCCTTTAGTATATCTATAGCCAACAATTGTGTCAATTTTTGGGAAATAAATACGCATAAAAATAACAACTTTATATTTTATAAAATATAAAATATTTTTGCAGACCGGTGGAGACCGAAAAAAGCATGAAAACTTTGCACTAGTAAATAATCCCTCTTACAGTCCGCAATATGCATTCCTTTATTAATGGAGAGCAGCCTTCCAGGATAAAAAGAGAGAGGCTTAATATACAGAGGTTCCCATCTTCACCCTTTATATATATATCTATATCACTGATGTGCTGTGAGAGGAAAGATCTGTGCCGTTGGGAAGGCTCTGCCTCAACACCCAGCCCTAGACAACAGAGGGAAGTAAAACCAGAGAGACCCTTATTCGCTTTGATTAAAGCCCAGACTTCAGAAGGGATCCTGAAAGAAAAACTCAAACTACAACCTGAGTTTGCCTGGTAGGTCTAAGAAAGAGTATTGTCGTTTAGATTCCAAATGCGGGCTGGGTATTTCTCGACTCAAGCAAATTCATAAAGCTTTCTTCACTTTAAAGAAATTTAAAAACATGGTGTAGTGCCAAGTCAATATATGCACATTTGAACTATACTAGCTATATTTAAAGGGAGGGAGATTAATGACTGCCGAGGCCATAATTCTCACCAAGACACATATCATTTCACATGTAGTGTACGGTTGCTTTTACCAGAACCGACGGTTCCATCTTTGTTAATTGGTGCCAGGACACACGGGTCCGTATTCTTGGAGTTCTCTCTGTTGAGCAGTATCAGTCGCTGAGTTTTCACAGGAGGAAAACGATAGAACTGGAATGTGAAATAGACAGAATTTGGCCAATCCAAATGGACACCTTCATGTGGTACTCTGAGGAAAGAAGAAAATTATTAAATTATAAATGCATAATAAAAATCTGATTTTTTTTTATTTTTTATTATTATTACAAAGCATTTTATACAAAACTTATCCGGGGGGGGGGGGGGGGAAACTGAATATTTTCCTTTTGGGCAAAAAAAAATAAAAATGTATAACTTTTTTTTATTT
>JAOYSI010000291.1:0-10271 GCA_025775065.1 Hiodon alosoides | reverse complement strand
CACCCCCACCCCCCCACCCCCCCCCCCCCCCCCCCCCCCCCCCCCCGGGCCCGGCCCCCCCCCCCACGCAAGCTGACGCCTGTCAAGGGCACTGCAGTGCACACCCGAGGAGACGTACCCTATTCTTAGAAGATTTACTTAAAAAGGGAATGACTCCTGTCTGCTGTCATTCACTGAACCCAGGAGGAATCAAGAGCAGTCTCTAGTAAGACTCCCCAACCATGAACCAAAATCACCCTTCTTAAAAAAGATGCTGTGTGTATGCATGCATAACAATGTTCCCTTAATGCCTTTATTCTGGCTATCAGTGTCAAACTCAGACAAAGATGAAGAAAACTACATTGAAGGGTCTGATGGCAAGTGTATCTGAGACATGGATGTAGTAGCCATGGATGTAGAAACATCAGAAGTTCATCACTTCGTCATCATGGTGACCTAGGTAGAAATCCTACGTTATTTAAGAGCCAACACTAAACACGGAGCCACTATTTTGATGCGTCTTTGCTTTCTTCAAAAGAAGAAGGAAGATGCTACGGTGAGGAAAATAAGACGTAATTACGCCAGTTCTTTTCGGCCTCTCTACTCACCTCTAACCATGTCAAAAGCACACTAAAGATCAATACCAGGTTTGAAGATACATAACAATATACTTGGCTCTCTCCCAGCAGTGTAGCTGCCAGAATGATCAAAGTGAAACCATCTACAGACCTTGTTGAAGGGCACACGGAGAAGACTCTTAAAAAACTATCAATATTCGACCATAATACTTCTATAACATGTGTATCGAATAAGAAACTTTTTCAAATAAGCAACACTGTTTAAAACTCTGAGCAAAAAATACATTTTCCAAGGCAGTCCTGGAGCATGAAAAACACATCAAGTTGATGGTCATCGGCCCCAGGAACTGCTTGCTGGCTCAGGCCCTGCTCTGCCCTGGCTCCGACCCACGTCTCCCACACACTGAAATGTCTCAGCCAGGGGGATGTGCCCCATGGCCAAGATCTCCTCCTGGACCAGGCTAGGCGGCACAGACACAAGCCAGCAATGCTGGCATCAGCCACAGGAATCTCACCCTTCTGACATACGTCTCACCCACACACATGCACACGCCAACTCCCCAGTAAAGTGCGTCTCAGTGCGATGGTTCACAGTGCGAGCAGAGCGTCTAGAAGCCACCAGGGGAATGGATTCATTTTTTTAAAAGCTTTACCATAAACAAAGAAACAAGCCATCTTGTCCACAAACGAAAGCTGATCAACACCATTTTGAAATACAGTATCGTACAAATAAAATCGCATAAAATAGAGTAAAAGCTTGCAAGAGACAGCATTCAAGCTGGCCAATGCAAACAGACGTCTTATATCCAACCACTGTTCACAGTCCAATTTAACTTTAAGGAGAGGGTTAACCCAGAAATAAACTAGGTAACTCTGACCGGTCCTCGGCAGGAGTGACTGCATCAGTGCTTTTTACAAAGAAGAGTAGATCTGGGGCACTCCTTCTCAAGTATGCTGATTATGGCAAACCATCTCTAATGATGCTTTTCAACAGCTCCCTGTTAGAGCTCAGACGTTTTCGTGCCCCCTTCCCTGCCAAAGAGGGTTGAGGGACAGTGTATGGAAGTCGTCCTTCCAGTTATTGGCAATTCCAAATGACTAATGGCAGCCCTGACGTCACCGTAGCAGACCTACAACCAACTTTTGGTGACAACGCCCCCAATGTGAGGAAATTTACAACGGTTCAGAAGAAAAACATTAAAAACGTCTGGGCAAAGAGAAACTAAACTAAATATAAATCTAAAGTAATTAAAGCAAGGTACGAGTAAAACATAGAATCAATAAAAAAAAAGTTAAAATTATAATTAATAAAAACAAATGAGATGAGGAAATGGAATAGTGTGATCTATATAAATAAAATGGAAAATAAATAATAAAAAAAAAGGTAATCTTGAAAGAGTTGGGTTTTAGTTTATAAAAAATACCACTGATGGCGATATAAAAGAACACAAGCAGGTTTGCTTGGGCTGATCTTGGCTGGCAATTAGATAGCAGGTCTGTAAGGTATCCAAGGTGCTGAGTTATTCAGGCTCTTCTTCCAGGCCTCCTCAATACTCTTGCTGCAGCGTTCTGTACCATCTGCAGCCTTTCAATAGAGGCTTACCTCGTTTAAACTGTGATTAACGAATACAAATGTTATATTTCTTTCTGAAGACAAAGACTTTCTAATGAGATCAGCTGAGCAACTCTGAAAAATCAGTCCTCCATAATGCAAGCGTTGACCCCACCCCTCACCCCATATCTCCAGCTAATTCTGAAAAATCAGTCCTCCATAATGCAAGCGTTGACCCCACCCCCCACCCCATATCTCCAGCTAATTCTGAAAAATCCATCCTCCATAATGCAAGCGTTGACCCCACCTCTCCAGCCAACTCTGAGGTCAAAGCTGAATCCATCACATCTCGTTTTTAGAGAGGGGTGGCCGAATCTGACGAAAGGTGAACATTTGGAATCATTTCACAATTATTGTACTCATGATATTATCAAGTACTCCTTGAGACTCAACTATCCAGCGTGTACATTTTATGCAAATGAATCGCAGCAAAGATATAACGTCTTAATGATGAATTGTATGAAATGAAGGTTTCCCCATCTTCATACACGAGTCAACGAGAATTTCATCTTTATCTTTCAAAATGCGGAGTGCAGTATTTTTGCAGTAAGCACGAAACCTTGCCGAGTGCTTTTCACAGTTTTGTTATGTAATATTATTCTATCATATTGTAACGTCCAGCAGTCTTGGCTAGGCAACGATGAATCTGAAGTTAACTTTTTCTGAAAAACAGACAGGATTATGACGGATGTGCCAACTAGCTAGCCAGCGTTTTTTTCATCAGAGGTCACCCTCCAAAATAACAGAACCTACTCTAGGACGACAGGGAGTACCAATAAATTCTTACTGCTGGTTGTTACAATATTAAAACTAAAATAAATCTGATGATGATTAAAACACAAATTCTAATAGGTGGTATGAACAATTTAGGACACAATCTTTTTTTGACACGTTTCAAGAACGTATGAATAAAAGAGCTTAGGTTACTGTAACCATTTTAAATTTCACAACGCCACATAAACATAACTGGTTTAAAAAATCATTATGTTTTATTTTACAAAGCTTAGGAAATTAATTGCAATGTCCTTACAAATACTAATGTATTACCTACTCGAGCCCCTACCTACTTTTAACAGTGAGAACACGGTGTGGCTGAGAGGGAGACATCCCACAGAGCAAGCCTGTTGTTCGCTTCACCCAGAGTACATGGACCTCCTCATGGAGGCATCCTGATAACCAGCAGGCCCAGGTTCCAAAAGGTACAGGACACAAGCCCTTTTAAGCACGGGCTACCTTGCACAAATGAGCAGGCAGGTCTGGGGAGGAGGGGACTCCGACACGGCTACACGCTTCCCCAGCCGACGACCACACATTCCCCGCAGCCGCAGCCTCGCCAGAGCAGCCGATCTTTAATGAGAGCGCATCTCCACCAAGCACACCTCTGACCCTGGCCTGCCAGCCCGTAGCGAGTCACCTCACAGACCGACAGGGAGAAAGAACGCTTTGAACGGATTTCTCTCGTACTGCAGTGCAAAGCCAGCGCTGCATTACAGACCTGCAAAACTAAACAAAAAAAAAACTGCATAAACATCTGCTGTGGAGCATATCCTCCGGGTCCGCTTGAGTTAACTTCAGCTTTTGTTAGTTACTGCGTTGTGGTCATTAATGTTACGGAAGTTTTTCCCGAACGTGTTGCAATACCCGCATAACGTAGCGGTTTCTCTGACAGCTCTGCTGCATGCCAATGGAAGACTATAGCAAATTAGACTAATAGGGAGCAGAAAGGATGGTGGCTGTGAAACCGAGATAAGAGCGTATGCTTGTTAAAGGAAAGCCACAAAGAATGCCCTCGGAATGTTACAGGCAGGAGGAAGCCGTTTGTGGAGGTTCCACTGGGGGGGGGGGGGTCACCGCTAATTACCTCCTTACGACCACCGTTGTCCACACGCAACGCCAGTAGGACAACAAGAGGTGCAAGTTGGGGAAATAAGGACCACCATGTCACAATACCTGCAGGCAAGGGCAGAACAGATGGTACTCTTCAGAATGAATGTTCTGAATAAGATGTTTACATGCAATTAAATTCAATACATCACTGTTGTTCAGCATTAACACGCAAACAGGCATATTTGTTAAACTGCTATTTAGAAACAAATCGGATATCACCTCAAGGAGCATTTGTGTAAAGCTAGTTTGAAGATGTACGCAGCATTACTTTTCGTACAAATCACCAGACAAATAAAAAACATTAGGCACTATACTCCAGAATATGTTTCTACACCTGTGTAAGCAGCAGTAGGCTATCTGACAGCTATGGATGAAGACCAGGAGGAAGGACAGAGGAGTGTTCTGATACAGAATCGAAGGACATTTTTCATTTCACTCCCATCCATCATGGCACTTTAACTCCACAAAACGGTGCATGATCCTATCCCACACGTGATGCTACTCATACAGCCCAGCTGGTAATCAATCTGGATTTCTCTAGATGATCTGCACGTTGATGGTGAATTCCATAATAAAGAAGCTAATCAAAAGTGCCAATCTTGGGCAGAAGCTGCGATTTGAGAGAATCCAATCTCAATATTCTTTACGGAAGTCGCACACACGCGATTGGGGGTCTATATGCCAGAGAGTAGAATTTTAATTCAATTAAAAATGGAATACAATTCTTTTCTAGTGAGGGGGGGAAAAAGACGATTTCCTTCAAGATCTCAAAATTAGTCAATCAATCAAATTTTATTTTGTAAAGCGCATTTTTATAAGCAGAATAACAGAAAAATCTTGATTCCCTTACTCCACAGGCATTCGAGAGATCTCCTGGGAAATGGCATACAGTAGATGCACACTGACTAAAGCAAACGGTAAGGAACCTGACTTGATAGTTTAGCAGCTTCAGTACTGTGTTGGAGAAGATACCCTCTTTGGACTGGCCACATTCACAGTTTGTACAACAATTATGCAGCCTCAGCAGGGGAACTATGGTAGCATACAAAAGTTAAAAAAAATAAAAGTGGCAAGATGCAGGGAAAGGTAATATTGCCATGAAGGTGGTTGGAGTCTTTCCTATCTCTTGAGGAGCACAGCCAGACCAATGAGGGTGGGCCTACTAATAGAGAGGCGACCACAAGGGAAGCTCTTAGCACTTGAAGATTCTACGGCCAAATTCCACCCTCCATCTCAGCAGACAAGATGGCTAAAGTGGTGGGGACCTTTGTACGGCATAAAAAAGTTCAACACCAGCCATTATTAAACGGGTGATAAACATATTCTGTAATAGTCTGACTTTTCAAGAGCATATTTCAAGATTAGTGAGCCAAAATATTAAACCATCACTGATCAAATAACAGAATCTATACCTTCAGAACAAGTAAACCCATCCTGTAGCCTTAGCAAGACAATGTTTCCTTTCTTTCTCACAGACAAAACTGAAAGTCACTCAGGACATCAGTTTAATAGACATGTATTTGTACAAAAACAAAATAATATGCACTTCGACAAAAGCCTGCTCTTGCCATCTAAAAGAGGGCTTCAGCGTCCTGCCGCATGAAGTGAAAATGCCAAAACCCCTAGACTGTGGATTAGAAGCAGCCCATGTTATTAGCGGGTTTAGCCATTTGCGGTTCACAGAAAAGTGATACCAAATGTATCGCAAGGGGGCCAATCCCAGGCTAATTTGCTGTGTGTGCAAAGCCGAATATTTTCTCCGCGGAGACCCTGTTTAAAAGCGTAGCTAAAAGGCATTGCACAACATGCCTTGATTCTTGTGACGAGCGCTGCGTATCGTTGAACCAAACGACTGCTAACTATCCCCACCTCCCAAAAGTGTTTCACCCAAGTGACACATCTAACTACATGACCTTATTACTGGAAAGTTAAAGCATGAAGGCGACTAGTTTAATTACCTCCCACTCCCTGCGAATACATATTAATTAATGCAACAACTACATATGGAGTTCACACCATTAAAGCACTATAGCTTAGGCCAACTAAACTTGATCCCAACATGCCGCTTTAGAATCACAGTAATTTTACCAACAACTGTTGGCTTGTGATGGACTGTACAAATTTGTACAAATTATCAAATTTCCCTAGTTACCCAAATCTCTTAGTCAACCAAGGAAAACTTTGCATTGTAAAGACACACCCATGATTAAATGCTCTTTTTTGAATGTTTCATTATGGTTTTTAAAATGTTAAACGCATACCTGACTGGTAGCATCACTCAAATTTATCAGCAATGTCTCCTCTAAATCAGAGAACAATGCGGGTGTTGTCACTTTAAAAACAAAAAAAACGCATGGCTGTGGTTCATTGTTCAAGAAACTCCTGAAATAGAAAGTTCTTAAGTTTAAGTTAGATACAGCCTCCAAACTGCTAAAACTCTCAGGTTTTAGCCAAACAATGACCACACGACATTAGAAATGACGGAAAACACATAATAACATTCACAGTGCAACGCATTTCATTAAGGCTTTCAATTATCAAATTATTTCCCCCCCAATCACTTGATTGAAAGCAAAACAGACCAACCACAATGCATTTTTAAATTTCTCTCCTAATCAGTGCTCATGAACTGAAAAGTTTTATTCTACTTTTTTTTTTTTCCTTACACAATGTGTGTATATATCATTATCCAGGCAGCGTTTTAAAAAGTGGCATCTCACGTATGAACCAACAGTATGATCATGTGCAAACCTCAGGAGTCATAATTAGAGATTTATGGCCAAAAAGGTCTCTCGCGCACACCCGCACACACACACACACACACACACACACACACAAATTCCCATGGTGTTCCGCTGTAGTATAGCCTTTCAGTCATCCGGGCCACATGATCCCCTTTCAGCAGCTAGGAAGCTAACAAGCCGTCCCAAAGGCTCTGTTACAAGAGACACCATAGCACCATTCCGGCCAACAGCTACTAAAAGGACTTCAGGACATGGCTTCACCCGATAAAATCACAGACCATTACTTGAAGTTGAAATAACATAAGGCGCAATAGTTATAGTGGTTATATTAGACAATACACCTCCTGCAACAGGCTGACATCAACCTGCATGTAAATCACACTCAACGACATGCTAATTACAGCAGCAAAAGAGCTATCGAATCACATCCACCACATGCACTAAACATTTGGAGCAGATATGTTTTTCTCCTGCAACTTTATGCTGCTGCCGGTCTCAACCTGTGACCACTGTAAAAGGACTGGATCTGCAGCTGGATATGCCCTGCTTACATGGGGAATGGATGGCATGGCTGGCCTAAAGAGGGCAAGGGCGTGAAAAACATCTGCTCACTTCACACCGTGACCGTGAAACGTCAGGCGCGAGCCACAATGTGCAATCAATCAACATTTTACTATAAAAAGAGCCAAACAAACTAAGTGGAGGGTTTTGTTTTACTAAGTGTCAAGGTATTTCTTTGGCTGGGATGCACTGTTTATCTTAACACTCAAGCTAGATCCACTGCAGTTTCTCTAACAAACCACAGATTAAAATTTAGCTAGAAAGTAGGTCAGAAGACGAGCTGAGAATACAGGGCAAATGCGGCTAAATATTTTACGTTTTCATTCTTGAAATAAATCACGAACCAACGGCATCTGTCCACATTCCCATCCACATCGTGCGCGGAACGGAAGACTTTTTTAAAAGAAAACATTTGTTTTATCAAAATACATGTCCCCACTCGCACTAAAAGCCTTCTATGGCTTGTGCAATGTACAGAAGAATCGCAGCCAGAGCGTCCTTGCTCAGAGAAGCAATGGCAGCCGCCATCGTGTGAGGACATCTAAAAGAAGAGACTTCATTGGCGGTGCCGAGGTGGCAATTGTTCTCCTGCTAATGGCCGAGAATGATTGATGCAAAGGACGGTTCATTTGCGTGGTGCTCGTGGAACAATGAACCTTGGCTCGCTGCGACCAGTAAATATTCTCACATCAACCTGAAGGCGTGTGCTGACCACTAGCAGAATAAGAAAGGACTTGTACAGCTTCCAAAGGCTAATCAACCTCTTTTTATCTGACCTTTTTTCAGCCTTTTATTGGAATTGCAACATTATCCACTTGTATCGTTTAAAGATTTAAAATGTAAAATGGGGTGGAAACTACAAAATTCACATGAACTGACAAGACACGAGCCCACAGATCTGGACAATTTGTTTGGTTGCAAACCGCGTTATGGTAAGAACCTGGTCTACGGAAAGTTAAACGTAGTCATTTAACATCGTGTTAAACCGGTGTGGTCTTATTATGGGACTTGGTCTGTGTAGAGCGTCCTTGGCAGCCTTTAGACAAAACTTTATGCGCCGATAGCAAAACACAGCTGCTACACATTGCTTTCCAGTTCTCCCTTCCTCCGACTCAAAGCCACTCCTTTCTACTCTCCAATTAGAGGCTCCTTTTCAAAAGAATCATACCTCCTTTCATCTTCCAAACACCCTGCTAGCAAACAGACCAAGGTTCAAATGTCATCTGAGGTTACTTCCTGTTTCATCTCTCCAAGAACCAGCGGAGAAAAGAAAATGCTGGCGGTGGGCCGATGTTTCAACACACAGTGCAATTATAGCAAGGAGCGTTGATTTAGTATTTTTAAAAACCCCATTAAATCTGATTTGGAGACCAGACAACTGGCTAAATTGCATAATGCTCACCTAGTGGTAGTATTAAAGCTTAGACGAAAAAAGATACATTTTAGGCATATAGCTAAATACAGCAGATGGAAAAATAACATACAGATTTCACGAACATTTACGTCGATAACCAAATTCATTTAATTAAAGCCATTAACTAAATGTCATTTATGATCGATACCAAAACTGTTACTATAACTGCTGTTACTAAGTACAGTAGGACCCCCGTATCCGCTGGGGGTTGGTTCCAAGCCCCCCAGCGAATGCCTGAAATCGCGGATAGTAGCAAACACTTCACTCTGATAACCGAAACGGCTACTAAGTGATTCACAGCTGGGTAGCATATAAAGCGTGGATACGCTGGACAAAAGGATGATTAACGTCCCGGGCGGGACCGCACCAGATTTCATCACGTTACCCAGAACGCCGCACAATTTAAATTATGAATGTTTACTATATTTCTGGAATTTTCCATTACATTTTTTCTAACCACGGTAACTGAAACAGGGGTTTGAATGTATAATAAAATAACTTCATCAACAGTTCCTGTTGTCATAAATATAGAAATAAGTTATTGCTCTGGCCATCAATAAAAGCCGAAAGAAACAGAAGAATTGACCATATTTAAATTCCTCTTCTTCTGAAAGATCTCATTGCAGGTGACCCCACACGTTCTGATATCGTCCAGAGCGATAAAGAGGAGCCCGTACTGTCTTCTGCAGTGTTTTGGAAACCCCTATGCCACTATGAGGCCACCCAAGTCAGTTACCAACGAAAATAAAAACAAGCGATCTTACAATACCCTCAGCAGAGACACTTCCACGTAAGACAAATTAATACTGATTTTTAAAAAGACCCTACGTGTTGCAGAAACGGTAAAGATCATATATAAAAATTACTCCCATAGACATTTCCCCCAACTCCCACACACATCAGTTACCAATCTACTCAAACAGTAAGTACATGACCTCCATCTGTACTTCTGTAAACAGGATTAAAGTAAATGATATGGTAATCTAAAGAAAGAAGTACCAATAAAGGCATTATCAAAAATGTACAACAGCAAATTCCAGTACTCCTGTGTATGCCAGATGCAGGCTTTTGACTATGTGCACAGAGTATCGTTAAAAAAAATGTCGAAATGCTGACATTTGGCTAATTTTGCCTAATACCCAATAATGTGGTTAAGCACAGTGCTCTATATATACACGCACACAAATTAAATTCCTCGCAAAAGTTAATCCAATCATTATACTCTCTTAAACTTAAAGATTGTCTAATTGGAGAGTGGAGCTGGAAGTTGCTTAACCAAAAGGCCCTTAATCAGAAGTAATGAATGTGCTCAATAGTTTAAAGAAAATGGCAGCTAGAAACAGCCAAAACACGAAGACTGTCAATGAGAGAAAGAGAAGGAAACTGGGAAAAGGAACCCAATCTCACTTTTCACTGGGAACGTAAAACTCTTCCTAAAAAAAAAAAAGGGGGGGGGGGGGCCCAAGTGCAATGCACATTTTTACCTTCAATTCCTC
>JAOYSI010000290.1:0-12112 GCA_025775065.1 Hiodon alosoides | reverse complement strand
AAAATGTTTTATCAGCACATGCATAATTTTTAAGGGAAATTCAAAAAACATTCTCATACTATCAAAAACTAAGAAATCTTGTTTGTTGTCTTCTCTGTCTGTGGCAGCTCACATACAGAGCTGCACTGTGCTGCTTCAGAATAGCTACTATAGATGTTATAGATGTTTGAATTTCGAAGAAGGTGAAATCTAACAACGCATGTAAATCACATCAGCTCCAGGCTCCTCTACACACAACTTAATAAAGGTGCTCAAACCCGCACAATAAGTTTGGAGTCACCTCATCCAGAACTACAGCAACGTAATGATTTATGGTAATATCGCGGCAAGACATTCAGAAACTCTAATTGGACAGGCCCTCGATGTTAAGTGGGTGGGCCGTGGCCACCCCACTGCCGCACACTGACCGCTAATCCCACGCACATCTTTGTTTGGTTGTGTGCCGGAATTAGAACCTCCTTATTTATGTTGTGTATCCATGGATACTCAGTAGGCTGAGTTCTGCTGAAAAGTACAGCGAGCTGTGAGAATAGGGCTTGGGCCCAACACAGCAGGGTGCCGGTCTGCTTCCTGGGGAGGGATGCCGTTTCCCGGTTACAGACCGAGACCACAGCTGTGTGTCTGGATGGAGACAGGATTCTCTATTCTGCTAATAGAAAAATAACTTATTTATAGTCCTGCTGGCGTAGGCTCTTAAATGCTCCTCTCACTATCCCCATGCATCCTGGCTGAGTGTTAAAGCACGACCATACTTTCTTTTGCATGTTTAGAGTTTAGGTTTATTGTCATTAAAATTTTTTATTTTTTTTTCTATTCATAAAACACATTGCCCTTTGTAATCTTTTAAATAAAGATGAAAACACAAGGAAAAAATGATAATGGAACCATTCTTCTTAAAAAGCAAACAAACTACAATGCAGGGCCACCTGATTACAAAGACAGTGCGCACTAAAGTCTGTAAAAACACAGTATCCCTATAGATCAGCCTATACATACTACAATTCCATCCAAGGGTTTTTTTTTGCGACAAAAAACGTACCGCTTCAAAATGTTTACCGATATAGCTGACGGAAACGCAAATTATCGCAAAAATCTCACGTGTCGACATATTTTTCCGTTTAACTCTAGTACATACAGTCTATGTCGACACTTCCAAAACTAGTTTGGAAACACTTTTTAATCGAGAAAATAGCCATTAATGCAAAAAAAAGGAACTAAGGATGATCACATGACAGAATTTACATCACGTGTCCTCACTCCCCACAACAAACAGCAAGGGTGTAGTGGATAGGCTGGATCTCCTGCCACCAGTAAAGTTGGACTCCATCCATAGTAATTGTAGCATGAGGGTGTCTCTCAGGGTGTCTGAGTAAAAATACAGCAAACTTGATGATCGATTACCTATTACTCATTATATAAACATTCTTATTTTTTAAATGACAA
Source organism: Hiodon alosoides (assembly GCA_025775065.1). NCBI lineage: Eukaryota > Metazoa > Chordata > Actinopteri > Hiodontiformes > Hiodontidae > Hiodon > Hiodon alosoides. The sequence goes on along the minus strand of JAOYSI010000290.1, from coordinate 10,669 downwards.
ATATTTCCACCTACATGTCAAATTCCTTCCCAATGTTATTAACTTTAAATATTTTAATACCCAAAAAAGTTACTCTCACTTCATATTCCCACAATCATTAGCTCATGACGTCTAGGCATTTCATACATACTTGAAAGGCAATTTATTGTGTGTGAAACATTCCTTGCTCTGTTAAAGGATGTTGGATGGTCTTTTCAAGGTTAAGCTTACCTGTACAGATCTGAAGCTGCAAAAACAGCTGTGTCATAGGCGATTCCAGGAGTGCCAACACAAATGTTTCGTATGATGCACCCGTCATCCGCAAGTGCCTGGAGAACAATGGGTGGCCACCCTTTGCGATTAATGTAATCGGATGGCTATCGCGTCAGGGAAAGAATAAGGAATTCCGGTACGCAATTTTATTGGCCTCCGCTACATTTGGCAGCCAGATATAACGGCATCAATTTTTCTTTAACAGCTGTGCACACTGCATATACGCATCGATGGACAGACGTTTTACTGACCGGAAAGCTTCTCCGACAGCTCTGCACTCTGAAGGTTGCCAGCTTATACAGGCCGATGGCGATCCGCTTTTGGGTCGAAACCGGTGGCTATGGGCCGATGGGCGCAAAATCAGGACCAATCAATTGGCACAGCACTAAAATGTTGCAGACAGAAACTCTCTGTGAATTGTCTCTTGACCACAACCTCCCAGAACGCCCTACTGAGTGGGTCTGCCAGACCCATGGTCTTCAGGGCATAATGGCAGGTACTTGCAGTCCTATTAGACATGTCGTCTTCTGAAATTTCCTAATATAGCAAATATTTGTGAAATTAAAATGACTGTAAGCTGGCCAACTTCAGTTAATTGTCTCAATACTCTCACCATTTTAAAAAGATCTGAGGAAAAACTTTGTGACATCTGGGACGCAAAAGGTGCACAATTTGCAATAAACACAAAAATCTGTATGGAAACGCCTCAAGGGCAGATTTATTCGGTGCTAAACCAAAAGTTAAGCGATAACGTGTTCATTTCTAAAGGGTGACGTCATTATGCACACCATTTTATCAGCAAAAGGCCAGTTGAATGGAAACAAGCAAGAGACAGCAAATTCCGCTTACATTTTTTATGCATTTTTCACTTTGTCAATAACAGAATAGCACAAAAAGTGGATGAAAACTAGGTTACAGTCAGGCCCATAAATATTAGGACAAGTTATTAAAATTTTAGCTGTCTACCAAGGCATATAATGAAATTAAATAATGAACATTAGCTCAAAGTGCAGCCTTTCAGATTAAATTTGAGAGTATTTACATCCAACTCGGGTGAACGAAAGGTGTAAGAATGACAGCACTTTTTCTGTGGTCCCCCCCTTTTTAAAAGGCCAAAAGTAATTTAATTTCAACTCCAATATGCTGTGGTAAACAGCTAAAATAATAATAACCACGTCATTGCCCAAATATTTATGGACCTGACAGAATATTGTATTAAATCGGTAAGCATCCAACTGTATAGATGGGTAAAGTGGGTAGCTGAGGACAGTCTGAGTGGCCCTGAATGTCTGGCAAGTAAATAAATAAATGAACTAAAAGAGCCTGGCCCAAAAGCAAGGAGAAAACAAAATGGAGACACGGCCCAGACGCCATCACAGGATCCAGAAACCAACAGGGGGATTCGAATCCCACTGACTTAATTGAGCCAGACTCCAGAAGCAATGAAACGTCCGGCTCACAAACAAGCATGCAATTGTACTGTGGTTCAGTGAGATGTGAGTGAGAGAACGTGTAGGCATCTTCCAACCAACCCATCTCTATGGTCTCAGACTAGCCCCTCTTGTTGGCTGCCATAACAGAGTTTGGTAATTTAATCTTACATTTAGGGGAAAAAAAGATAAAAATGTTCTTTGGCAACTTGTAAATCAGTATAAATGACTGCATTTCTTTTCAGTTTCAAATTGAGTACTTTTAACCAGCATGTATATATTAAGTAAATATTAACATATTTTGTTATGTGCGCTTCCTTCCAGCAACATGATAATTGAAAAAATGCTTTATTTGTATGTGAATGTATTCATTTGGCAGACATTATTTTCCAAAGCAATGCATCATTACATTAGACGCAAACATATAAACAAACAATTCGATTACAGCACCACTATCGGAGCTGAAAGCAACCATAGATACTCAGCGCTAAAATGACTTACAATGAAATTAAAGTCACAGTACAGCACAAGCAGCGTTTCTGTTCATTCTGGACATCACAGTCTGTGACTGTTCTGAATACACAGACTATAATGACAAAGTGACAAACAGTGACCACTGTGTGGCTGAAAGGGGAGGCTTTGCCCTTGTGGCATGACCATGGTGAGCTAATCAGAGGTACATTCAATTTCCAGGCCTTCATGGTTCAAGATTAATCCAGTAAAAAGGGAGTGTGGGTTTTAAATATGAGAAATGACCAGAGTAACTTCATGTGAATTTAGGGTAAACAGGAAGTGTGGGCACAAGCGTGGGCGAGTTGGTGATAAACAACGATGTTGTTAAAGGGAAATAGCAGAGTGCAGAGCCAGAAGACGGCAGCCCTGCTAGCAGAGGCTCTGCTGGCATCAAGCAGCTTGGAATAATTAGTGAGCGTTAAGAGGCGTGCTCACCTGGGAGCAGCGATCTGCAGTCCAAAGCAATAATGCAGATTTCCTTACACACTCCTGGCATTGCGCTACGCTTCTGCGTAAATCCTTTTAATGTGAAATCATTACTGAATACACACAATAAAGTCATCTCGTGAAAACATCCCAAGTTCAGCGACAGCCAAAAAAAACCCAGGTGTCAATATGTATCAAGTGAGGGCCAGAGACAGTGAGGGCAGTGGAGACCAATGCTGAGCCGATAGCCATGAGGACAGACAGACAGACAGACAGACAGACAGACACACCTACTTCAAGTACTCTTTCATGCTGCCCTTAGCATATAATATATGCCACACCCAAACAGAACAAGTACAGCAATCCCAATGTGTAATCCAAAAGCTTCTGCTGCTGAGAGAACTCTGTTCCCTAACTGGCTCGGGAGCAGATGCTCCTCAGCACCTAAACAATAACCGATTTAATAAGAAAAAAAAAATGTGCCCTTGCTAGTGAAACCTGAAAGGCCAAGAAGACCGAATGTTTTGGACTGTTTGTGAGGCAATGAGAATGCATGTGCCATGTATTCATGGACACATATGATGGGCGGGGTCGAAAGAAAGAGAAAGGGCCTGTCAGTGGCCTTACCTGTTGGATCAGAGCTTCTTACTGTCAGCTCATAGGTCAAGTCTGTAAGAGAAGGTGGAGGGAGACAAGCCATCATCAAATTAGAGAAGTGATAGTGGAAGCTAATGCAACAGCAGACAATAAAGGCCTTTTGTATTGATGTGCCTGACCTCTACTGCAAGGCGAGTGAGATTTTTATTTTACCTGTACAGTGCTGCTGCAGTCGGCGGATCTCTGCGTGCAAGCCCTTCAGCGTGTTGGCATGGTCCTGCTGCAGAAAGAGCAGGTTCTTCTGGGCGCTCTGCAGCTGATTCTCCAGGTTGACGGACGCCATGGCGGACACACACAGATCCTGAAGACCTGGAGCAGCAACCGAGAGAAGCACAACAAACATAAACATGGTCACGCACACTAGCAGCATATCGTACCGGAGGAGTCGAAATTACAGCTCTACCCCAGGTCTGCTTCTATTTAAGTGTACCATTTCCCACCCCAGTGGGAAAAAAGAGCAAGCCCAAGACCATGCAAGTACTGGAGCCGCTCAGGTTCAGCTAAATGGTGTCTGTGACACAGGCAAGGTAAGCCTCTTTGGAGAAAGGAGGAATGAATGATGACACAAGGAAACAAAGACAGTTTATCTAGTCTTTGCCCTCTTGTTCAGTGCAGCGGTGCTTGAATAACACAACTGAGGATGTAGCACAGGGCTAAACACTGAACATAAAACAGAACATACCAGTGCTAACTTAAAACATACTCTTAAAACGCAATGAAAATCAAAAATGCCAGCTCCAGTCTTGAAATCACCCCTTTTTAGGAATCTAGCACAGGAGATGAGCAAAACGACACCACAAGGACCAGCATTTCACGGCGAGGTTCGGGTACTGAGAGGAGGCGGACTGCACCGGCTTGTCTCGCTGGCCTTGACTATCAAACATATGTGTCTGTAACCAGAGGCTGTTGGATCTGCTGCTTCTGGGACGACTCTCGGCAGAGATCAACTCTCCTACCCATTTTGGAAATTTCTAGTTCATGACAGAAGGTGATTAACATAAGCCCTAATGAAAAATTGCAGAAAATCATTTTTATTAAATAATAATAACAACAACAATAACAAACCTATATGCTTTGACCATAATAGTACACACAAACGGAACAAATTGCACTGCAACAGATAAATCAAGGATGTTTAACATTTCCAAAGACCCCACAAGAGGGATGGCTTTTCGCTACGATTGTATGTGGGTGAGGTACTGCACATCAATTTTTTACATTTTTAAATAAATAAATAAATAAACTAGTATGTAGAATATATATGTATACATTTTAGTGTGTGATGTATGGCTGTGCTCATGTTTAATGTGTGAAGGGGTTGAGTTTTTGTGAGGTCATTTTGATGGTCATCTTGGGACACCCACACACATACTTTAGAGGCATCTGAGGAAGTGCTAAAAGCAAAAAGTCGGAGCTGGCAGACATACAGTCTAGAGCAATCCAATGATAAAAATATATATTTATGCAAGTGGCAGGGGCAGCAGGTGGGGTTGTGGTGATGGGCTTGTAACTAGCAGATTGCTAGTCCAAACCCCATGAGGGAGCACTTCTTTTGAACACAGTACAGCAGGGTACAAAACCAGAGTTGCTTTAGAAAATTTCCAGCTGCATAAATAGGTAAAACTGTATGCTATGTAAACCACTCTTGATAACATAGATTAAATCGGCAAATCAATACTGTAAGAGAAAGACATGGGACTATTGTAAAATACATAGGCCTACATCTGGTGGGTGTGGTGACTACTGTACTTATGGTAAACCGATTGTCATCAAAACATGGTAACTGAGGTGGGCGTTTAGTTTCATAATGTCATCAACATGACATCCATTAGAAATGAAGTAGATCACCATCACTTACATCTGAACAACTTTGTCTCCGTTCTCTCTCAGACAGCACCCGTGGTGTGTACATGTATATATTGGTTCCCAACTTCAAGAACAGGATTCCCTCCCCATTCTCTGGTGCATACAAAAACCCTTCCTTCTCCTTTGTGACATTATCTGCACAACATCACATTAAGCGCAACATTTGAGGTCATTATGGAGTATTACCATCCCTGACACTCCTCTGGAGTGGTCATTTGCCTTAACCCTACCCTTTTATAAACTAACTTACAACAAAAATGATTCCTTCTTATCTTTTATGATCTCAAGTGTCAATAAAATGTAACATATTGGAATTAACATGAAATAAATTTAAAAAAAAAAAATTCAGCAAACTTTTTTTTTTTAAATGACATTCTGAAGAAAACAATAACTGTGATGTAGCACTGTACCAACATTACACACTTTTAACTTTTAAGACCTAAACACATTTACCAGAAAAGTTGAGTTTATCGAATTTGCACTGGTATTTTCTGCTCTGCTGCAGTAACAATGCAGCACTCTCGCTGTTCACAACAGAGCAAGCCTTTGTGAAGGGAGTGGTGCTTTAGAGTGCACGTAGATGATCTATAACTGATGAATTATTGAAAGCCCTTGTGGTAAATGATATCTGGTCGAGGCAGACTCTTACACCACGTCACGCTCCTTTCTCAGAACATACATACGAGAGCAAGTCAGGCTCTGTACTTCAGACAAGGACACTGGGAGACAGTTTGACTATTTCTATACAGCACAGCATGAGTCATGGAGCTAATGCTCACGAATCCCAGAGAGGGTCATGATAGCTCTATGAGATCATATCCAGTGGCAAAGAAACCACATGCAGAATCTAATCGTTCTCCTTTCACCATACCCTGCCATATGCTTTCACCACTGCATTCTGACTAAAACCTTAAATTTAATGAGGGACGCGTTACAGGTTACCAGTTATGGGTTTTTTGTTTTTGTTTTTCCTGTCAAAGATGCTCGTTTAGCCAGGCATATTCACCCAATAAATATGGAAACTAGAAGATGACAAAAGGGATTGTGGTGAAAAGTAATTTAATCCCAATGAATAAAGAAATCCCCACGTTACCATCAGTCGCTGCCTTCAATTCTCACTCCCTCCATCCCTCCTCTTCCCCCTACCACTCAGCATCAAACAGCACTTCCCTTCACAGAAGCCATAAATAATCAATGGAGTGCAGCAGAAAATGAGACACCAGCCAGAAAATATCTATGGATCTAGGGGAGACAGTCGGGCTTGACTAAGTACCAGTTTTATGAGGGGGAAAAACACTGATGATTAAGGCATAAAAAGACTGATGACATCACCAGCCTAACTTACCTGGCCGCCATGTGCAGAGATGGGGATGGTCAGTTATTATGGCTTTGACAAGTTAGTTTCATGAACACAAGAAGTAAGGACTAAATAAATTAAGTTTTACTTCACATCTACTTTTCCTTTTGGTCTGGGATGCAGATATTTCTTTAGTCACTCAAACAACTGACTTACAAATCTGTTTACTTGATTGATCCAAACCCATACAGCTAAAGAATTAGAGGAGTCCATGGACAGTATAAACAGTATAAAAAAGAAAACAGTTCATTTACAGCAGATAATCACCCTTTAAATTAATTAAAAGTATGGAAGAAACGAATCCAACGGTCCTCGCACGTTCCGACTGAGCTAGTCTTATGAATAGAAACAATTAAGGCAACAAATGTAAAACTAGTTATCGCTGTCGTCACGTAAAAGCAACGCAGAAGAGAGAAAACAGCGCACATAATCCAGCGATGCACCTGCATTGCGGACAGAGCACCACATTGTCGAAAGACCACCTTACGCGTTATCCATTTGTCTTAAAAATACTGACATGGTTTACTGCATAGATAAATTCAGATTGTCGTAAGCCAGTTGTTACAATTATAATGAGCGAAATTGATGACAATCGATTGCTTTATAAAATCAGAGCGATAAGGCTGAAACAGTACCAGGCCTTTCTGAGGCGCAATTAAAATGCTAATCGCCCGTTGTCTGGACCGCCCAAACAATAATTCTGACAAGTACCAAATGTTTAATAACGAAAATAAAAATCTTAAAATCTAGTTCTGATGTCAGCATTTACACGATAGTAAATAATGTACCTACAGGTTATACCTGAGGGAAGAAGAGCGTTATAGCAACCAATTACAATATACCACTGCTAGTTTAACTAATCCAATAAATAACCTATAATATTATATTACACTGTATTGTAAAACAAGAACAATTTCTGCAACTAGTACTTTTTTCCCAATTTGTATTTTTCCTAAATCTTTAAATTCCGATAGAATGCACCCAGTCACAAACATTAAAGGTTACAAATTCGACAGATTTAGTAACGTGCATAAAGACATTTTTACAGCTTCCTTGCTAATTTTCTTTTAACCACATTTTTTTGTTATTTTGGAACGAAAAATCGTTGGCTTCTCAACTTTTGCTTAACGTTACTATCCAAGACGTATTTACATGACTTACAGTAACATCCCAGTAAATATTGGAATATGCCCAACAATTAATCAAAGCAACGTTTTACATGTAAGTTATTAAATATCTCCTAAATGTTACTAACAATCTGTCAAAATGTTTAAAAGCTATCCAACGTTAGACAGACTATAATCTTGTTGTATTGTCCTATACATTACTTGTTAGCCATCTCTTGGAGCAGGTGCCACTCGTATAAACCAATTAGAATCATTCAAACCAGGGCTATAGGCCATTTAGCTTGCCTACTACATAGATAAATGGGTTGGCATCAGCTACCTACCTTAAAATTCCACTGTAACGACAGTTATTTACAATAACTGAAGGTTTACTTTTGGTACCGTTTTATTTTAGGTACGTTCTGGAGTGTTCATCATTCCCATTGGTTTGGGCTTGGCGATCCTCTCGCTGGAAAGAAAACAGGTTTGTGTCAGTTCTCTTATCTCCCTGAGCTACAAGACAAAATAAAGCGAAGCATTGTGGGATACTACATACATTATAATGATGTCAGCTAGTTATCTAGCAATATAGAACAATGTAAATTGGCTGCAGTATATAGTCACACACTTTGCTTTACAAATATTTAAGGTGAATATTTCCAATCAAATCCTCGAAAAACCACATTACTGTTTCTAAAAATTGCCTCCTATTTGCGAGGAAAAGGATCGTTATCTACTGCGCAAGCGTCTCAGGTGCAGAGGGTTGCCCTGGAAACGGAGTAACGCAAAATATTTTTAGCTAAAACGCCACCTATCGACTTTCCGGAGAGTTGCTTGCAAAACAAAAACAAAAACGTTGCATAAAATGTTGCATATTTAGTATACGCAGCTTTCAAGACAATTGCTGACATTCATAAGTCATGATATCTCATATAATTTTACTGAAATGACTTTTTATTAACAAACTTCATAAACCATCGCCAATAAAATAAGAATAAACTTACTATCAACTCAGATGTTAAATATGCACTATACATAGACACACTGCAGAGGGTAGCAGTGTGTCAGAAATCACATATAGTTCAGCTAGTTTCTAAAAACGTCAAAGGCTCTTGCTAAACTAACTAAACAGGGAAACAATTTTGCCAGTTTACATTATAGATTATTTACTATTAATAATTAATATTAGTAATTAATATTTTAATACACATTCTTTGCTGGATTTTGTTTATAATAGTTTCTCTATTTGTGGTGGTATTCAATACTGGCCAATAATTGACAAATGCTGTCATACAGCAGACTGCAAAGTCATTAATGGTATACAACTTTCCGGAAGCCATTAGCAAGACATAGCTCCACTTAAATAGCCACCTAAAACGTACGCCAGCGGACTCAATCCACCTCTAATAAAGCACTATCTGAAAGGGAATTCACTTACACCCATCATATAGAAGTACATATATGTCAAATGTCACAACAATATTATAGACATCCTCTATATATGTTCATCCAAATAGCAAGGACACGGAATAAATAGAGAATTTGCAACAGTCTTGATGCAGGGCCTCATATTTTGTAAAAAATAAAGAGTTGCATTCATTCATGGGAACAACAAGGGCCATTCCAGGCCAAGCAAGGCTGGGAGGCTGAATTTATTCTTTCTTTTCAAATATCACATTCAGTAAATATTTCCAATTTCTCAGCTATTTCCATTTTCCTTGGAATCTGCCAAGGAATGTTAGGCATCTCGACGGCCAGTTTTGTTTTTGAGTCCTGGAATTAAACCATGTCAAGTTTTTCAGACCCCACCCAATATAAACACATTTAGTTAAAAAAAAAAAGTAAAAAGTGCCAAATAATAACCTATGTTGCCCTGATTATGGTCACCTAATAAAGGGATCTTCACCACAGCCATTTAGACCCGGGGTGATCCCAGGTAGACCAGGAAGAGTCACGGGCAAGGTTCACAGATCCATGCACAGTTTTAAATAAAAAAATAATTTAAAAGTAAGTGTTATGGAGCGAAGATGAGGTCTGGGATTTGCTCAATCTTTGGGGAAATTTTAATATCTGCTGCTATCTGGCAGCAGGAGAGAACCAAAACGAAATGTAAAAATGTTCACAAAATTATCTGCTGGCTTGCAGAGTATCCGGTACAACAGGAGTGCGCCTCAGGTCCTCCAGAAAATAGAATCTCTTAAATAGGAAGACAAGAAAATGAAACTGTAATCGATGGAGGGGTGGTTTGAGTGACGTAATAAACCAAAAAGGTTACGTCTTGCATGGAGCACAGTCGTGGCCTCCTCCTAGCTTACTGTACTGCAGCCCCTCTTTGAAAATTAATATAAAGAAAGTTGCAATAAAGCAAAGAGAAGTGAAGGCCACGTCAGGTGCCGTGTTGGATACTTACTGCCATGGGTTACATGCCATATGCCGTGTAAAAGATGATGTCCAGCCTCAGGGCAAATCTTAACCCGGGAAATGAAAAGCACAGCAAATTCATGCGTGATTTAACTCAGGTCCCAGGTTTGATGGTGTACTGTGACTAGACATTATGAAAACAACGTAATATAAAATCATGGGTCATCATTTAACATGATATTAACTGTTGCAGCATTAAATACAAATGGAGTTAAACAATAAAAATACCGTTTGGAGACTTTTAAATAAAGGGCTAACGTCACAAATGAACCCCCTCCCTATCATTCCATACAAATGGCTGGCTAATGATGAAAGTGTAAGTCAGTTGAATGTTTTTAATAGTTTAGTAAACAACAAGTATTACGATAAATATCCATCCATCCATCCATCCATCCATCCATCCATCCATCCATCCATCAAACCGCTTATCCTGGTGAGGGTCGCAGGGACGCTGGAGACAATCCCAGCAAGCATAGGGCGCAAGGCAGGGATACACCCAGGACAGGATGGGACGCCCGGCCATCGCTGGGAAACACATACACACACATACACCCGCACACAGTCATACACTCATACACACAAGCATGCACGCACACACGCACACACACACACACACGCATGCACGCACGCACGCACATACA
>JAOYSI010000289.1:0-18394 GCA_025775065.1 Hiodon alosoides | reverse complement strand
TGTTCCTTCTGCTACCGCTGGGGCGCTTTTGACCCCGGTTTTGGTTAAAAAGAAACCCCCCCCCCCCCCCCCCACCAGAAGTTTTCACTTTTTTGGGGGTAAATGTTTGGGGTGTTTTTCGAGTCCCTCTGGAAAACATGAAAATTCGCTGTAACAAATACATTGAAATAGCACAAGAACTGAGTCCCGTAAAAGCCCCATGGTCATTATAGTTAGAAACGCTTTACCCCATTGTGTTCTACCCTATACTGTGGTTCTACCCAGTGGTCAGGGTCAGGTTCATCGAGCGGTTCCGGGACCACACTCGGGCACGTCGCCAGGAACCTTTGAAATCTATGACCAATAATATAAGAATAAAAACTTTTCCCAAGAAATGCTCTATATATTCTAGCCAGTTTTGGGATCCCCTTCTGCCTAGAAAATTGCCTTTGTAGTTTAATCAAAATGACTGCACATCATGCTTCCTTATTCCGTTAAAACCCTTCATTTTTACAGGGTTTTTTTTACCGTAGGTTTTTTAAATCACATCATGAACACTCATGTGATGTCCACAAAGTGTAATTTAAAGTTTTGTCATTTATAATGTAATTGCTGTTTGTATTGATTTGATTAGGATGCATGTGGTTTGTAATTTGTGTGTGTGAGTGCTGTCCTTAGGATGTGTGTATGTATTTTTGTTGTTCCATAGCTTCAAGAACCAGCATGACCTGCGGAAGCACATGGACACCCACAACGAGGGAGCCGCTTACCACTGCTCTGTGGAAGGCTGTGAATACTCCTCCCGCATGGCTCAAAGCATGAACCAGCACTACAAGAGGGTGCACCAGGTCAGCCAGCCAGCAGGGGGAGTCCTTTGCTGTTTACCACCATCGACACTGCCCACACAGGATTGGGACTCGTCTGTGCGTCTCCCCTCTCATAACTTATCTCCAGCCACCCATCAGTTAGGGATGAAAGCCAGTGTGTTTGAAACCGGCGCCTGCGTTAATATATGTCTTAATGGGCTTGGTAGTTGAAGAGCTGGACTTGTAACTGTTGTACCCTGTTACACTGTTGCCATCTAAATTGCCCTAGTGAAGAGGGTTTGCTTGGCAACAAAATAATATTGAGATTATTTCGCAGTGTGGCTCTCATTAAATGTATTAAAAGCGATGATGTGTTGTGACAGCGTGCTTTGTGTTGTGTCCAGCAGGGGGCCCCGTAGAGCTCTGATTTAGTTAACAGCAGTAGTTTTTCTCACTCCTGCAGGGAAACATGGTCTCAAAGTACAAATGCCACCTGTGTGAGAAAAGCTTCTCCTGGTGCTACACACTGACCCTTCACCTTCGGAAAAAGCACGAGCTCAAGTGGCCTTCTGGACACTCCCGTTTCAGGTGGGACAGTGTGTATATGGATTTTCTAGCTTAATCATTACTCAAAAAGCTCTGTGTTGAATTGCATACTTTTCTTACACCAGATGACCGACCCCAGATGGCTTCACCTACCCTCTACTCTGCTGTGGCATTTTTAAAAGAACATAGTAATAGTTATCCGTATGTTAGAAGTAGTAAAGTGCACTGTTTGAAGAGAGAATGTTTTTCCTTGTCTGACTCGCAGGTACAAGGAAGATGAGGATGGCTTCCTCCGTCTGAATATGGTGCGCTATGAGACAGTGGAGGTGACGGAGGAGATTATGAAGAATATGGTCAGGAAGCGGACCCCTCGCAAACCCTCGGGCTCTGGGGGCCAGGCAAAGCGCTCTGCCCAGCCACCGCCCCCTGCCCCTGACACAGCGCCCACCCCCAAGCGACGTGCCCCAAGAATTGTCCCGGAACCGCTCGATGAACCTGACCCTGACCCTGACCCGGAGGGGGGTTCGCCCCAGCCTGGAGGTCCGTCCGGAGCTGTTAGGGCACTCACGGAAGTGGCCAGAGGGCTTGGAATGGACGTAGTTTAACACGCCCAAGGCCCAGCTCCCCCTGCAGGGGTAACGTTCCCATGAAGTCAAAGTCATGTGTGTCGCCACATGATGTCACGATGCACTTAGCAAATATGGCCTCGCATTCCATAGACCATTGTGTCTGCTCGTATATAATTGTTTTTAATAGACGTTTCGGGACGTTTTGAAAGTTTAAACGGGTACTGCTGGTTAAGTTGCGATGCATGTGATCTTTTGAGGGTTTACCGTTGTGTCCTTTTTAAAGCATCATTAGCAGTTATTTAAGTGGCTACCCCTTTAAGCGGCGTCTGCTGCGACCACAGTGCAAACTAAAAGCTGTGAGGGTGCCAGGATTGGTTTACGGAGGCCAAGGCTGCGGTGTTCGGGCTTATTCATAACTCTTTTCGCCACAATTGTCCAGATTCCCTTGTTTCCACAGCGTTGTTCCAACGGCGTGATCTCCACTATGTCCAGACCCATGCGCTAACTCAGCAGTGGGCGAAAGCGAGGGTTGCATATTACGGTCTTCAGTTGAGTACGTCCCTCTCATCAGACTGTCCTTTCAGTCACGCCACTGTGGTTCATTTGCGGTTATTTATGTATCGATTTCCAACATAAACAATGATGAATGGAACAAAACAGCGGGTAAATGTAACAAACAAAAGGGACCACACCCATTTGATGTAAATAGCACAGTCCATTGAAGTCTTCAAGATGTGACTTGTCTATCTTTTAACAAAGGTTGCTTTTTACAGACCTTTATACTTCCTTATTAAAACTTTTTTTCATAATCTTGTCTGCCTTAGGGTGATTCATGATTACAATTTGCAATTAGTCATGATGTGTATTCCTACACTGCTTTACATTGATTATGTGGTATTACAGGATTTAGGAAAAACATGTAAGAATAAGTGTTTTGCTTTTCCAAAAGTTCACAATATGACCAACCTCCATAACCCTAACACTTTCAAGTTAACTTCACTTTTCCTTTAGAAGCAAATTTACTATAAAACATTGCTACGGTGTTGTAACGTTTTAGTCTACAAAACGCAAAATTACAGTATATGTTTTTGTAATCCAATCAAAGTGCTAGCTGTGCTATAAATGTACTAGATTAGATTTAGTTACATGACATATGAATTACTACAATACTGCTGCTACAGGTCACATCAGGCTGGAAATTTACCTCATCAAAAGGATGCACATCACACCAGTTGAATGTCAAAGAGACTAAAAGTACAACTTTTTTCATCATCTTCGCTGCCAACGTCAATCGGCCTCACTGCAGTACATGCTACCAGAAACCTTTCTCATAACTTAACACGGGATATACTAATAAGTTACCCCAGTGTTTAACACGCTTAGGATCTTTCAAAATGTAGCCTACACTATATGACTTACCAGAGAAGAGGAAAATAGGTCACTTGCAATAGTACATTTTTTTTTAAATGTGTAAAAGTTTCAAAATGATGGCCCCTTAGACATGAACAAATGTACACTATATGGACAAAAGTATTAGAACACCTACACATTACACCCACAGGAGCTTTTATGACATCCCATTCTAAATCCATAGGCATTAATATCAAGTTTGTCCCCCCTTTGCAGCTATAACAGCTTCCACTCCTCTGGGAAGGCTTTCTAGAAGATTTCAGAGTGTGTCTTTTGGAATTTTTGCCCATTCTTCCAGAAGAGCATTTGTGAGGTCAGACACTGAGGTTGGACGAGAGGGCCTGGCTCGCAATCTCTGTTCTAGTTCCTCCCAAAGGTGTACAATAGGGTTGAGGTCTCTGTGCGGGCCAGTCAAGTTCTTCCGCACCAAACTCATAGCATAGAATTTTCAGAAATGTTAATGCCTCAGCTTACCAAGACATTTTGGAAAATTCTATGCTTTGTGGAAACAGTTTGGGGAAGGCCCTTTTCGGTTCCAGCATGACTAACCCGATATTAATGCCTATGGATTTAGAATGGGATGTCATAAAAGCTCCTGTAGGTGTAATGTGTAGGTGTCCCAATACTTTTGTCCATATAGTGCATAAAGTAAAATATATAAATAAGCCTCTGACTGTCCTCTTAGAATCCATAACGAATAACTTGTCATCAAAAAACTTGTAATTTTTTTGGACATGGCAAAACAGCATGGGTTGATATTAAATGAAACAGAATGCCTGAAATCTATACCTTCTTGAGACATATTAAACGTTGTACAGCCTTTATTTAACCCTTTTGAGGTCAGAATGAAAACTCAAAAACATTAAACTGAGCTCATCCACTTGCTTGCACAGATTTTGACAATTCAGTAGAATACGCTTTTTAAAAATGTAAATTCAGCTATTTAATATTACTAAATTGTTTTCCTTTGTGTGTACATCACCTTTGTGCTATTTCTTAAATATAAATTCTCAAACTAAAATAAACTTTAAAAAGTTAGTCTGTAAATTATTTTCTAAAACACAAACACATCCTCCACTTAATCTAGACCTAAATAATTATCTCATAATATTATCGAGTGACCCAATAATACATTCAATGTAACTCATGATCACAAAGCAGATGTATAGATAGTTTAATGGTTTACGAAGTCATAGCCTGTATCGTAATGTCATAACAGACCTAAAAACATCACAATTATCGATTATGTTTTGAAGATAAGATAATGAAAACTTATCTCTTCCACTGCTGTCAAACCCAGTGCAGGAAGCGGTGAACCTCTGTGGTCAAGAGGGAGGAAAGAACAAACATTCTCATAATCATTTCGTACAAATAACGTAAAACATCTCTCTTACCCAATCAAAAAACAACACAGCATCCTTCTAATAATATAACACATTGCCATGGCAAAATTTACGAGCCCCAAAATTCATCATCTAGAATGTTTTATTTTTAAAACCTATAAATGGTCTAAAATGTAAAAAAAACATTATCTAAAATGTCACAAGCATAAAACGAAAGAAACGGATATATCCAAACAGACCCTTTTGAACAGGGATGCCCAAATTTCCTATTATGTTTGCGTTGCGCAAGCACCACTCATAATAACTTCAAATATTTAAAATATTTAAAATTAAATAGTGCTCTTAGAGTTGCGCTGCTGTATAACACAAACCTGATCATGCTGGTGGACAGAACCACGGCCATCAACTTCCACCACTGGTTGACAATCAGGGTTAGAAAAAATAATTTGGGGACCATATTGAAATTTTTTATTTTTTATTTCATAAACATAAATCCCTATTGGAACACATAATTATCAAAATGAGTTGAGAAGCTCTTCACACATGCCCAAATAATAACATAACACTGTATGCCATTGCTTATAACTAACTACTTGGGGGTGGAGTAATCCTCCGTAATTCTACAATCACCATTTTCAGGTAAGGAAAAAGATACTTGTAGAAAATAAAACTTGTAGGTTGACATTTCAAAACAAGATATTTTTAGCAACCAGCCTAAGAGTTGTTGCCATCAGATTTAGGTTTTTTGAGACATTTATCCGTCCCTGAGACCGGTTACAACAAAAATCTGTATTTATTCTGTATTTATTCTAGTGTTTTGTCTTTTCATACTGACATACATACATACATACGGAACGCTTTAAACTTTTAAAACCCGACCCGAACAGGAGAGAGGAACCACCCTGAGCCCAAAATGAGACTCTCACTAACCCTCTACAAAAGCACTCATTGTGTTGTGAAAGACTGATAATTTACACATTTATCCACAAAACAAGTTTCGCACATTCTGGAAATCAGAAACCAAAGGTGCCAAAACTTCAGTTTTATGATGCAAAGTATGAAACTGTGCCAGCGAAGAAATAGTAAATGGCAATAGACTGAAACCTATAAAAACCAAACAAACAAAAAAAAAGCAGCAAAAATGTTTTAAAATTGAAAAAAATAACAAACACCAGCAGCAGGTTTAGTTGGCCCCAAACACTTTTGACACTTTCTTTTGAAACAGTTGTTCTAAACTTCTAAGCTAGACTCTAAAAGTAAGAGCAAAAAACCTGAAAAGTTTAGCCAAGAAAACCAAGACTTGGCTTGGCTTAAGGATAGAAAGTTACGACGCATCCTGCATCATCTCTAAAATCATAATTTCAATTCAGCATGAGAACTTAAATTATTGTGCTGTTCGAAAGCAAATGCATGTGATTACATTCAGTGGTTATTGTGACTCTGCTCATGGCTCCACAGACTAAAGGCAGTCTTGAAGGTGCGATGACAGAATTTACACATTAATTGCTTTTTAAAAGTCAACGTAGACAGAGCCGGGGCTTGAGAAATCAGCGTGGCTGACTCCCGGGGACTGGGACACTTATTGGACATGCTTTTCCGGCTCCGGAGGCCCCCGGCAGGGCCCGTGAGCACTGTATTACGGGGTGCGTCAACAGACAGGCTTCTTTCGGCTTTGGCTGCTGGTGGGGAGGGATTTGGCATGGGCAGGTGTGGGGCAGGGGGTGGAGAGGGGGAGGGAGAGGAAGGACGGCGTTTCTTGTTGACAGGGGCCCTAGGCTTCTCTGAGCTAGACGTGTGAGACTGGAAGTGACTCCAGAGGCGGAAGTTTGTCCTGAAGGCCTTGTGGCAGACGTGGCAGATGAAGGGCTTGATGTAGCACAGCAGCTCCTGGTGACGCTCCAGCTGCTCGCGGACGCTGAAGAGTTTACCGCACTTCTCGCACGACCACAGGCTGGGCTCCACCGGGCCTGGGTTCTCTGGCTGTAGCTTGGGCTCATCGTCCACGGCCTCCTCCTTGGGCTCCTCTTTCACTCTTACCCCATCCGGGCACTGAAGGCCACTTTGGTCATTCGGCGCTAATGGAGAGGCCTCCGAGTCGAGCGTCGCCACCGGTGCCGTCGTTGGCTTGGGGGACTCGTCCCGGGGCTCGCTGTTGTGGTCCCCAAAGCACAGGGATGGAGACCCCTTTGTGGTCATTGTGTTTTGATTGTGAACCTCCACCTGGTGGCGCCATATGCTGAAGGAGGACTTGAAAGTGCGCATGCACTCCAGGCAGGTCAGCTTCTTGTACTCACAGTGGGCCTCATGCTCTTTCTTGACAGACTGACTTGAGAACCTGAGGCCACAGTATGGACACACGGTGGAGTGTCGACATTCCCCATCAGAGTCTCCCAGCTCCGACAGAGACGCCAGCCTCTCGTCACACAGCCGGCAGGAGTATCTCTCCTTGCTGACATCCTCCTGTAAATTAACCACCTCCTCCTGCTTCATGGGTAGTCCATCTTTGGCTTCTGCCCCACGATCTAGACTCTCACCGGCATGTAAATTTAGATGCAGCCTGAACTGAGCACTAGAGCACCAGAACATTTTTCCGCAGTGAGGGCACGTGTGGATTATGGACCGCGCCCTCAGACACCTCTTGTTATATGTTTGAGGCGGCAGACTCCCTGGCTTGTTTCCCTTAAGCTTTATCATTAAGCTTCTCTTTATCTCTCTATCCTGTACTGCCCCAACCAGTTTTCTCTGAGCCCTTTCCCCTGTCACGGTGTAGGCCCCGAAGGAAGGAACCACATTCTGCGTTACTCCGTGCTGCGTCTGTCGGTGGGTCCAAACCTTGAAATTGGTGGGGAACCGCTTGTGACAGATATCACACGAGTAGGGCTTCTCCGGATTGTGGAACATGTTCACATGTCTGTGCAGTCCAGTGTCGGATTGGAACACCTTTAGACAGTCCAAGCATTTGAACGTTCCGCTCTGCCTGGGTTCATTTTGACCGGCTGTGCCGTCCAGGTTGGAATGGCAGACTGCAGGGCTAGGCCTGTTGTCCTTATGTGAAAAATCGTGGTCATTTAGGCCCTTGGACCTTTTAAACAGACCCCTCCTGCTCTCCAGTCTTGTCTTTCTTTTTATGTCTTTTCCTGAGTGTACAAAGAATCCCCTGGGCCCGTCCTCAAAGCTCACTGGAAAGTCTCTCAAGTTAATGGGCCAATTTTCTCCAACAGTAACCCTTATTATGTCAGAGGGGTCAGCCAATGGGCTACTGGGTTCAGTTTTCACGTGCACTTCAGCTTTGTGCACTTCAGTCTCGCCATCCGCATCGCAGTGCTTGGACGGAAGTACCAGCAACGGAACCGCTTTGGGTTTCTGGGGCTCTGAAGGTTCTGCATCGGTGGACCCCTCAGTCGCCGTCCTCACGATTGGCTCCAACGCTGGAGAAAAAATTGGTATTGGGCTGTCCATCGACAGCGACCTCTTTATGAGTGGACTGCTTTTCTCCTGTTGGCTTGTCTCCTGGGGCCGGTCCAGATGCAGTTGCTTGTGGTCGGACAGTGCTGGCTGTTGCTCTTTGCTAAGGCCCATGGTGTCAGTTAAAATCCTGTTGTACTGTATTTCAGACTCACTGAAAGAAACCGAAGAGGTCAAGGGTGGCCGTGTAGACAACATATAGGCTCCAGGCTTCTTGGAAAGTGACTCTGATGGACTGGAATGGTTATCTGGACCCCTTTCGATGATTCCTATCACAGACTTCCAATCTGTGGGCACTGTGGAGTTTACATTGGGCTGGTAACAATATAATGATTTATGGGGTTCTTTGAGAGGTAGGGAGGGCAGCTCCACTGTCTGCTGAGTCTGTTCTGAAGACATTTTCCCCTTGGGATTAAGTACCTTGGCACAGGAAACACTGGCACCCAGCCTATCACTGCGACAAACAATGACACTCTTCTGCTGACAACTGTTGTCATCATCCTCTGAAAAGGACACCCTCTTCCTGGAGACACTGTAGGACACCTGAGGTTTTTTTGACATTATTTTAGTCAAGAATGTGATCCCTAAGCTGCAGCCCAGCTCTTGGATCGCAGCCAGGCTAGTCTGGTCCACAAAGAGCGACGAGGTGTATATATAATTCAGCACAGTCTCAAAGGTGTGCGACTCACAAAAGTCCAGCTGTACCGTTGAATGAACTTCTGAGTCCATCTTCATGAACAGGGACTGAAAGTACTCGCTGCTGGCTGCAAGAACAGTCCTGTGAGCCTGAAACCTCTGACCGCCCACCACCAAGACAACATCACAGAACTGGCCAATAAGCCGCTGATCGTTAAGCATGCCTAGTAAGGATAAAGTGTGCGCCGGGTTAATATAATGCACCAGAGTCTCCATTCTGCCTGTGAGGAAACAAAATAACAGTTCGGATTTGAGATTCAACATTCATGCTAATCCAACACCACATCCAAGTTTTTGGATACACAACTGGATAAACAGATAACCAGAGTTATTAACATAGCTTTTGAGCTTCATCATTTATATATCCAAACATTTGTATCATCAACCTGGATTTCAAACCTACATTTTACTCATCACAAAGGTCTGGAATTCCAACCAAAATCCTACTAATCAAAAAAAGTTAAAGCACCGGCCACCTGCATTAGCAAGACGATCTTCACTGACAGAGACGCACTGTTGACCAAGGTGAAGGATGTTCATTTGTCTGCAGTCCGTCAACTTCACTTCTCACACTAATTTTTAATACTACAGGTGCTACAGATATATACAGGTCAGGTTTAAACATCCTTATAATGCATAAATTGCCAGAAGAATTAAAGTGACAATTTTTAATAGTTCAAAGTAACAAATGCCAAACTAAACACAGCAAGGTATATTTTCTGGGGCTTGTTTGTATCCGGGTTCATTTAATTAATTAAAAGAGAAACAATAGTGGGTTTAAGCATCACTTTTAGAAACTTCAGCACTGGGAGAAATAGTAATAGGAAACTAATAGGAAATTAAAATTGGATAGTTTGGGAGTCTTTTCAATAACAAATAAATAGTTACCGAAACTTGAATTCGTCCCTTTCCAAGTATTTTGGTCACGTGAGTTGGAACATTCTTTACGCGAAGGGGCCGTGCAAAACACACCTGTTCTTCATATTATTGGAGATTCTAAGTCTAAAGAGGAAGATTCACACAGCATTCGACTTATAAAGTTCATGGGTGGGCAGGGAATACTGTCTGAAATTAAGTACACAACTATAAATACATTAATCTTTCGCTGGAAATTACCATTTCATTTGAAAAGTATTTCTTTGACACAGGCATATACGTAACAATAAAAAGTCATCGCACGTTAATGAAACGAACACAATTATTTAACATATAACTCAACGAAAATTACTACACTTTATATTTAAAAGAACAATGCTTTTCAATGCAATGCCACTACAGATAAACTGGATCAATTTGAACATAAACCTGAAAAATGCTGAGTTTGTATACAAGACAAAACTATGTCTTAAGTAGCCAGCAGCCACTTAAAGAGAAAAACCGTCACGATATATGCTTAATTGCTTTTACAAGGGACTTTCAAATTCGAATCAGTTAGCTAGATAGCGACATAAATGTAGAGAATAAATTGCTACATTGCAACTCCATTATCACCCATATTAGGCTAAATGTCCAAACGGATCTGCAATTTAATGTACGTACCGACAATTAAATTTAACGTAAACCGATACTTATTCGTCCAGACTTTATTTTGGCATGATTTGACAATAAGCATATACTATAACGAGTAAAACAAAATTATAAGTATACAACAACGAAAAAGTACGAAGCAGACGGCGTGCACACTACTGACAGCCAAGAAAGTATATTGCACGGCGTCTACGCAATGCGCGTGCGCAAAATGCCACAGTTTCTCAATACAGAGCAGGGACCGACTGCAAAAACACTGCGGAGTCGCGAGTGAGATAAGAAAGAGAAAGAAACCACTGAGTTACGTCAGGGGAAAAAAACACTTCTCAGCGGCAGAAACCAAAAGGCTAGCAAAGACAGTTACTTATAACGAAAGTAATTAACCATACCCATTTGAAGCCTCAGTGCTCCCGTGTTGTACACAAACGACTTTATTTTAGAATTCCATTGGGCGCGTGGCAGCCGTGATTCCATCCATCTTGAATTTGACGTCATCCCACACCAAGGATGAGGTCATCGCAAAGAAGGCTCGTCACGTGCGCTGAGCTAAGATAGGTTTAATTCGGTTGTTAAAGCGTTAAGGCGTTCTAAAATAAATTGACTGGCATATTTCAAAGTTGACCAACTACTCTGTTTAAGAAAGTGATTTGAAGATATATTTTATATAACATGTATTATATAAATATACATACATATATGCACATTTAAAAAGTTTTAAATTAAATTTTTAATTTAACCTTCATTTTAAAATATATTTTATGATGTTGAAATGGTAATCGTTCAATGTGTACAATATGGTTATAAGATCAAAATACAATCTAATTAATAAATCAAATCAAAAAACTTTTTTTACAAAGAACAGATTGCATTTTCCAAAGGGAATTTTAAAACCAGAAAAAAACAGTACCACTAAGAAAAAAACTGGAAAAACATCTGGAAAACAACATAACAGTATATATTTAGAAGTACTGTTAGAGGCACAGACATTATTTTAATACCTTTCTAGAAGGTATCAAAAAAGATTCATACAATTAAACTAATAAAATGTAGATGTTTTAAATTCTACAAAATCCCCCTTTTGTTTGCGTCTTACAATGTCTAAACCAGAAGCCTAATTTAACTCAATGACTAATGTTGTTCCGCACTGCCATCTACGAGAGCAATTCATCACCCAGCAACAGCACCTATGGCAACCCTGGTGTGTGTTTACCCCATTCTTCCTGCCATGTCCTGCAGGGCATAGCGAAGCAGCTTCCCAGTCACACCACCCTGTGCTCCACATGCTGGGAGACACTGCCTCCCACCCAGCCTCCGAAGGCCAGTATGATGCTCAGAGATGGCGGGTCACCCCACAAGGCTTTATACTCCCATTAGATATAGTAAATTACATGTTGTGGAAATCCCAGAGGAAGAGACTAAGATCTAAGATAAGATCCCACCATTAGATCTAAGCGCCGATTGTGAGATTTTCCTACTTGATTTCTTAAGAAATAAGACGAAATAACGGCTGCACGGCATTTCTAGTTATTTTTAGTTCCACCATTTAATGTTTTCTGTCAATATAGGTATTCGCAGAGTGAGTTTCTCCTAGAAAGAGCTTGGATGGGAGTAGTGTGATACTACAATTAATTTTTTAGGATGATGAAGTCCAAGGTCAAGGTAAAGGTAAAAGTAAACATTATTATCCCAGAAGTGTGAAATGCATTTGGTCATTTCACGCTTGAAAAAGAGACATTAAATCATACAATCATACATTTGTGAAAACAATACCAAAAAAAAAATCCCATTGTCCTGACCTAATCCGTCTTAACCATTTTTTTAATGCCAAACCAAATCTACAATATAGAAAACATGAATACATAGATCGTACATTTTTCTGCAGAGTATTGTATTCCAAACAAGATCATTATAACAAGAATAGTACATGTAGCACACATTCTGCTAAATAAAAAATATTTTCCATTATAATAATTATTACAGTGCAATTACAAAACAGCATTCAGTGCAGAATAAAATGGTAAGCCTGAACATCACAGAGTCCACTGTATACAAACAGAGGAACAGAATTAACTATGTCAGCAAGTTTGCTTCATGCAGGTTGTAAACTTTCCTGTATGCATTACAACAACTTTCAGACGTTATGGGAGCTGGATCAGCAATGGATCCGGGCTGAAGTTGGATCCAGCATGAGCTGAAAAACTGACTTCTCTTTAGCAGCGTCCCCCTCATCTCCGGCCCAACTGTGCGAATAGTGATTACTTTAGATTTCATTCACACAGGAATATGAGAAACTTTTTGCAGCTTGACAAAATAATCTGGATAGGGAAGGGCCAAGGAGGGAGACAGAGACGTAAAGTATCTGGACAGGATAGGGAAGGGCCAAGGAGGGAGACCGAGACGTAAAGTATCTGGACAGGATAGGCAAGTGCCAAGGAGGGAGACAGAGACATAAAGTATCTGGACAGGATAGGGAAGGGCCAAGGAGGGAGACAGAGACATAAAGTATCTGGACAGGATAGGCAAGTGCCAAGGAGGGAGACAGAGACGTAAAGTATCTGGACAGGATAGGGAAGGGCCAAGGAGGGAGACAGAGACGTAAAGTATCTGGACAGGATAGGGAAGGGCCAAGAAGGGAGACAGAGACATAAAGTATCTGGACTGAATAGGCAAGTGCCAAGGAGGGAGACAGAGACGTAAAGTATCTGGACAGGATAGGGAAGGGCCAAGAAGGGAGACAGAGACATAAAGTATCTGGACTGAATAGGCAAGTGCCAGGAAGGAAGAAGAAGAAAGTGCACTTGGCCCTCATCATGCATATCAACTAGGTGGACACAAACATCCAGGACTTTGAACACAATGTGTTTTCTTTAGTAAACTCTTCCAGTTCCAGATTTTATGTTTTGCAGTTTGCCCCCACAATGAGTCTAAAAAAATGGTAATACTAAACCAACAATCACTACATTTAAGTGTAAGCTAATATGCCGTTATTATTCAGAATTCTTCAGTATAAATGGGGTGAATGACTCACTAGCTGCCACTGCTTTTAAATAAGCTTTTTGTTTTGATTCTTCAACATATCTTCATTTGTGAAGTGATATTTAGTTTCAAAGCCTGAGCTTTCACACGTAGGAAATGAAACACAATAGTTTAATATACAATCAGCACCACTGAAAGTATCCATCCATCCACCCCTCTGACTTGCATAGTGACCATTCTTTGTTTTACATAGTTTCATGCTTTCTTTACACAGTTCATACATCTCCGTATTGCTAATTCATCTTCCCCGGGTTCATTTTGTGGAAGAAAATAATTTGACTTCCAATTTTAGAATTTCCACTGTTCAGCTATTTTAGCCTTCTTTGCTTCATCGTTGAAATGGTGTTTACACCCCTAAGATTTTGGTCGTTGGGTATATGGGGATTAAATAGACCCCTGCCACAGAGTCTCTGACGACAGGACGAGCTGATTCAGGTAAGCACGGGTTCATTTTCATTAACTCCACCCTACACCCTGCTGGTTAAACCTGTTATTACCTCCCACACTTTATTTCCACCAATATAACCAACTTATCCTTAACTACAGAGTCTGAGATCATGTTACAGTTGGTATTTTGTTTCAAACCCGGGACTACGACATTTCCAAATATGGCCTACTGGGTCCTCACACCTTGTTTTTATGTAACACAATCAAAGACTTCTCATATTCTTCTGACATGCCCCCTTGAGTCATACCTTTATTTCCTCAAAGGAAAATTGAAGGAAACCCAACACCTAAGATTACTAAGGCTTAAAATAGATTTCTTCGGCTACGTCTTTACATGGGCCATAACAAAAATGAAAAAGAAAGTCAGCAGAGTTGAAGAGAATCTTGCAATGCTAATGGTTTAACAGCAGCCTATGCATGAAGCAAACAATTTCCCCAAAATTACAAAGTTTGTAGTTCTTAGCAAGACTATGCCTGGAAACCCAAAGCCAATATGGGAAAAAAACAAGAACATTTGTCCCTGCTTCCAGAATGGTACTGGAAGGAATGAATAGTAAGAATAACAATAATGACAAATTTACAGCACAGATTGGTAAACTTAGCTAGCAACTCCATCAGTACACTCAGTTATGAGGAGGGCCTAGGTCCGTCTAACACCATAACATTTTTGCTGTCCGTTTTTGTTGTGAACTCTTTTAGCTCTGATTGCCTGATGAAAATAGATGGAGACTATTTCAAAATTAAGCCAGTTTGTTTTTGTTATTATCAGGACAACTAAATAGCAAAGTAATCTTGGAGGATTGTAGAGGGAAAACACATTGTTTAAATGCTAAAAAGCCATTAACTCTTATGATTCAGTCCTCAGGGTGTATTTTCTAGGAGCTCATGCCTAAGATTTTAGGGTGTCATGGGACCTGGCTGTCCAGCAGTAGCCCGGTCCTGTTCAAAGGATACTTTTATGGTACTCTGGAGATACACAGCTACAAGCACACTGCAATCAGATGCATTTATCAGTAATAGAACAGGACATCAGGGCAGAAGAACCTCTAGGAAAATAATAATACATTAACTTTTTTTTTTTTGTATATATATATATAGTTATATATATTTTATTTATATATTTATATATTTGTCAAACCATCCTTTGAAATGTCAGCAAAGAATGAGATTGATTTTGCCTAAATTTATTACAGAAATATTACTGTGATTCCAGAGAGTAAAGCCTATTGTGGATAACTCTAGATTTAAATCTATGCTATGTTAGGTCATCTCATTCAGGGTTTACGCAATTTACAGTTTTTTTGAGTTCTAAAAACTGCTCCAGTGCAATCGGGAGGAATCAATCGGGGTGTAAGAGTTTCTAAACAACGGAAATACCCTGTAAATGTTGTCTAACTGATTTGTGGGTATTCCAAGTTTTGTTTTCATGGCTGTTGAAACTGACCCTATTTCAGCAATCCCGGGAAAACGAAGGGCCAGTGTCAACAAATAAACAATGCCTTTATCAAATTTATTCACTGACTGAAATGAGCACACTTTAAATCAAATCTGCATTTAATCTATTTCAGAAGTGTTCTATACAATTAACATCCGTTACTTATGTTTAATCCTGTTCAGCTGTTAATCTATAATTTCTTCATTGTTTCACTGTGTTATTTGACTGTAACTGTGTTTTACCCGTACACACTCCTTACAGGTGTAGTGTTCATGCAGAGCAGCAGGGGCATAATAGTCACAGGCAGGAAACAAATGTTTGCATTTAAAAACACATATGAGAAAACTGTTTTGATAAATACATACGTACATATAAGTATATATACATAGTGGGTTGACCAGGGATCAGACAATGTACTTTATTTCTGTATTAGTGGACCTAAAAAATTGTGTTGTTTGTGTGTTGTTTATAGTGTATTGTGAATTAACATCAGATCCAAACACATAAGGCTGGCAACAACTGGAATAAAGTAGCCATCAGCATGTCAGGGCCAGATAAAATAAAATGTGTCTTTATATTTAATATAAATATTAAATACAAATATTTTTTTCAACTTCCTGGAAGTGCTATCTGACCTCAGCAGTCATAACTCCATCAAACAGCTCTCATAGATCTTGAAGACACAACCTTTTCATACAACAGCTGTGTTCTACAGACACTGACCGGCTGTGAAGGCATCTTACATACATTTTTTATTCAAATTTATTGCTGTACTTCTGTAGCAGAAAGGCCTTTTCAAGCCACGAGAAACCGAAAATTAAATCTTTGTGCAGCCACTTCCTAATTAGAATATGTTGAAAAAGACAACAATGTAGATTAAATTATGTGAGGCACCATTGGCCTGTGCAAAATTAATTACAAGAGTTTTAATAAGAAAAGACAAAATATTTCTAAAGCATTCTGTTTTTAATTTCAATTTTAATTTTAATGCAACTTCTGAAAAACCAATTAATTTGTCTGCAAGACAACTCAATGATCAGTATTATAATTCTAACCAACAGCTGGGTTTCCATGGTATAGGGCCCTCAGATGTTTCTTTGTCAGTTCTAAACTTTCTTCGTCTGTTCATCATATCAAGCTTGTTCCGGTTCGCTAATTGCATAGCAAGTGTTGGATACAAGACAAAACACTAAACACTGTGAATCCTAACAATTATCTTTCAGACAACCTCTAAAATCTTTGGATCCTAAAGATAAAAATGCTATGATTTCTGCCAAGCTCCCGACTGACAAACTCATATGTGATTAAATTATTATTTATTAGTTAACAATTAATAGGTCAAATGCAAAACTGAGTGAAAGTAGGCGGAACCCTCTGCAACAAAAGGAAATAGACTCTCCTAGGAACGCACACTTCATCTCTGCTACCTACAGAAATAAATTGCACCAACTTCATGGATTTGAATGACCGTACTAGAGTAGAATGATATGTTCTTCAAAAAAGAGTAAAATGAAAACTGTAAGTGACCACAGGATTCACACTGTGCTTTCTATTATATGTAAGTACCATTTATTTTATTTATTTATTTGTGTATATTGCTTTTTTTGGTCAAAAATTCTTAACAACAACTCCATGTTAATGGAGAACTGAATTTTGTTGTCCAAATGATACCTGTAATATTTATTTTATTTATTTTAATTGAAAAAATGCGTTTCTCTGAATAAAAGATATCTGAGAGTAATTATTTAGGAAACATTTACATTTAATTCCTGTTGAAGGAGAGGGACTTTTTAAAACTAACCCAACCGTCAAAGTGAATAACTATGAACTAAAATCTATTAATTAAAAACTTTTTTAGTTCCAAATTTATTGTAGGCTTATTTATGTAATTTAGTTTGTACTATTTAGCTATTTAAAATACTTTAAGTTGATAAAAACTATTCTAATACTAAACAGTTATGTACATGGCTGGAAAGCCAGTCAAGAAAGAATTTGGAGTTTAGATTTTTAAAATTATTTTGCTAACAGTATAATTGAGACACAAAATAGCACGGCAACTAGCCATTGAAAGTTATTAGTTATCACAACTATACTTACACATTTCCAAATCTAATATAGTTCATCATTTTAAATAGGTATAAAAACAGGTGCTAGCTTAATTATATAATTGTATGTTTATATTCTATAGCAAAGCAAACTTAATCATGCTAAATACAGGGGCGGATCCAGATTATTTTAAAGTGGGGGGCACAGGGGGGAACAAAGGACACTCCAAAGTGACTTCCAGGGGGTGACAACTGAACTGACAACCTTTGGTTAAAAACCTTTAAACTTAATGACTCCATCACCAGCTGCCCTGATATGCTCTTTTCATGTTACAGACGGGAACGTCAGGTAAAAATATAAATATAAGCAGTAGAGGGCAGTACAACAATGGATTATAATTTTTAGCAGATCGAATTAGCATTTGACCAGACATAAATCACATTCTTCATTGTTTTCCGTCTAAAGTTTTCATGGAAATTTAGTTAAAATTACTCAAATGTTCAGTGTAACACAGCTGCAATCAATTGCTATTAAAAGTATTAATTCAATATACTAGGAGTAAAACACAATGTTTAATAATTTATTGATTTGTATCTAACAGTAACAATGAACATAGCAGGATCAGCCATAACAAACTCAAGTACTGTTCTATCATCACGGTCAACTTCAGAAAACCTAAATAGTACCTCATGGAACCAAGACTCTATAGAAACTAATACGATGCCTCTGAACGTAACAGATGTACTGTCAACAATACTAAACCAAGACGAAACACAAAACACTGTGACAACAGAAGAACATGCCAGCACTAAAGTCACCTCAGACTCACCAAAAACATGGACCCAGATTACATCCGACAAACTGAAAGAGGCTCTGAACAATAAATCAGTAAACAACACAAAACTATACACAACCAGTCGTATACCAAAAAATAGTACAAACTATATCGTAAAAAATGAAGTGAGCACATCAAAAATTTCAACTGCTAAAAATGAAACCCCACCAAAGGACTTAACTACAGCTGTGACAGCAGTTCCAGAAACATCAGGCACTTTTGATTCAGCGGTCTCTCCCACAGAACCACCAAGC
>JAOYSI010000288.1:0-17163 GCA_025775065.1 Hiodon alosoides | reverse complement strand
TCCGCTCCCCGGTCCGAGCCCGGTAACCTCAGCCTCCGCTCCCCGGTCCGAGCCCGGTAACCTCAGCCTCCGCTCCCCGGTCCGAGCCCGGTAACCTCAGCCTCCGCTCCCAGGTCCGAGCCCGGTAACCTCAGCCTCCGCTCCCCGGTCCGAGCCCAGTAACCTCAGCCTCCGCTCCCCGGTCCGAGCCCAGTAACCTCAGCTTCCGCCCCCCGGTCCGAGCCTGCAGTCCAGTAACCTCAGCCTCCGGTCCCCGGTCCGAGCCCAGAGCCCAGTAACCCATGACCTGTCCCATCTTCACACCGTCCCAGGCTCTCAGAGAGCCGCTCGGTTTGCTGGAGTGACATGAGCCTGCTTGGCCAGGCAGCGCCGCTTCTTCGCAAAGCCAAAACGCTGAACTCGGAGGAGCGCGTCAACAGAACCCAGACCACAGACCTCCTTGCCAATCTCGCAAGCCCTGTAATTTTGGCCCGGCTTGTCTTCCCACTGACACAACGGACAGCCGAAAATGCAGACGGCGTGCTCCGTGGGCGAACGCTGGCAGCATGATTATAGACATTAGCTGTGTTCAACTCCCCCCACCCCCACTTTACAGCTCTTCACCTCTGTGCAGTGGGGGCTGATTACTCATTACTCATTATTGGCACGCTTCATAACTACAACAGTGCTAAACCTTTATAGAGCTAAACTGCCTTTTAACGCTTGACCCCAGGCTGCACCTTTCATGTCCTTTCACCTGCTTGATCCCCACTTAAACAAAAAGAAAATATTTTGCAACCCCCACTGCCATGAACACAGAAGGCTGGACGGCTGATGACCATAAACCTTGCATCATGTACAAACCGCAATATAATCACACGTTCGGGAAGATATGCTAATTTTATACACAATCCAATAAAAAACTCAATCATTTCATAATGTGGTTCCTCACCCCAGAATTTAATGAACAGCAGTTTTAGGAAATCAGTGAAGGAAACAGCTGCAGCATAACGCTTACAAGTTAATGAGTCACACAACAGAACAGGCTAGGGGAGGACATTTAATAAGCATGTGCGTCTGTGTGTGTGTGTGTGTGTGTGTGTGTGTGTGTGTGTCTATGTCTGTGGGCATGCGTACGTGTTGCGTTCACGCATAAAGAACAGTTAACTTCTACAATGTTGAACAGAAACGACAGCAGTACATTATCTGATAAAGCCCATCAGTGGCGTGAGAGGAGGACACAACATTGGCATGAAACACCACACATAAATAGCAACAGAATATTGAGCACCAGCATCTCTAAAAATGAGAGGAAGCACTTAGGGAGGCATTAGGTAACACACCCATCGTCATTGGCAGACTGTCAAGATCCTCGCCTCTCTGTGGCATTAACGGGCAACATAATACCCTCCGTCAATTACCTCCCCTAACCTATTTATTCTGTCTAATGGAGTTCCGTGGAAGGGCAGGAGCTGTGGCCCGCTCCAGGGCCCCCAGGGGCCGAAGATTAACCCTCATCATCCAAAACACTGGGATTAACTGGCATGGAGAAAGAGGAGAAGTGGAGGCTTCAGTGACAAAGGCCCACAGAGTGTTACTTATGGGTTTATTTTAGCTTCCTGATCGTGGCGCAGATGAAAACAAAGACAATTGCACACCCCCCCTCTGGTCTACGAGAGTGGGGAGACGCGGAGACGATTTTATTCGTGGAGCGGCGCGGCGCTTTGCTCTGAGTGCGGCCGGGGGGAGTTCCGAAGGTGTCGCCGTCTCCGCCCACTTTGTGCTGATTTTATGCAGAGGAAGGCCTTTTGCTCGCCGCCACCTGCCGTCACAACTTTGAACACATCTGGGACGTGCCAGTGACTGAACTCAATTCCGGCCGGAAAGCCCTCCCCTTAAACCTCATTTTTGGGCCTTTACTGTTTAAGCACCACGGAATTTAGGTCAGAGGAAACAAAAAGAGAACGAGTACCAAACAAGGCATCCTGAGCAGTTAACTAAAGAGAGAGAATTCCGAGCCTTTAAATAACTATGACGGATCCAGTACAGAAGTATTTCCCAGACCAGGCTAAATGTCATCTATCAGAGAAGCTAACCCGTGTCTGCCTAGCATTTCCCATGCTCCTTTCAGAAACACATGGAAACTTCTCAAAAGGTCACACAGTTAGGATGCAATAAACGCTTGCCACGACATTCGGTCAACTGAAGCATAGAAAAAAAATATAAATATAAATCTACGATCAAATTGAGAAATTGAGAAAAGAGGAATAAAGTTTATATTAAGGTAAACGGGGGAGAAGCGTGTCGAGAAGGATGTATGGAAGAACTCCAAAAAAAAAAAAAATCTAATTAAAAAGAAAAAAACTAATAGCCATCAGGCAGGTAACCCCCCACAATAAAATGTGTCAGGAATATAGGCCAAATCAAGACAACCACATATTATAAAATCGGAGAAAATATTCTTCGAGAATGAAGACAAGACTTGAAGACAAAAGAACAAAAGGGAATACTGTACTTCAAAAACAAAACAAAAAATCAGATAAGATGGGAATACAGCACAAAAAAATGAAGGGAGGGTTTTAGGGTGACAGAATGAGTGCAGATGGCCTTACCTTCTTAGGAGAAGTTTCTTTTAAACCGTCATTGCACGGTCTGATGTCCAAAGGGCTCTGTGGGAGAGACAGCAGAACAGCAGCAGTTTACCGTGATTCAAGACCGGGCCACAAAACATGTGACGTTTTGAGTTTTCTGCGGGGAATGCGATTTCACCGCACGGTGGGTTTATTTAAACCGAGGACAAGCGGCACAAACTTTCACAGGACCACGATTTCTGCAGGGTTGCTTTTGGCCCCTCGGACACGCTTCCTCCAGGGGAGACCAGGAACTCAGCCACGGGGCCCCATAATGGGACACGGAACACCAGCAATTAAAAGTCTTCATGCAGTTTATACCGCGTGCCGAGCGCAGAACCATGAGTCACACATCACTGTCAGCCAAACGTACGCCCCCTGCAGGGCGCTCCAACTCCGCTGACGACTGTAGCCTCACACACACACACACACAGCCCGTATAAGGTCACAATGCATGTAACAAGGATTCAATTGTGCCAAATGTCTTGCGTGCAAGGCTTAATTTAAACACACTTCAGAAGGCTTGATCAATGACCCAACATACACACACAAAATCAGGCAGAGTGTGGTGGACAAAGATGGTACAGAGGACGATTGTGTCACTGGTGTCGTTTGGGAGGTTGGGGGGGGGGATCAAAGCGAGTAACAGCAGATTAGGGGATATAAATGAGGAGGGGAATTAATGAGATGGATCTGATGGAACTTCTCATGCTTTTCGACCTCTTCCCACAAGGCCATCTGCCACCAGCGGGTGGCGCACCTGAGGGAGGATGGAGCAGCATCTCCATCCTCAACACAGCGATACCACCGCCTCCGAAATTCTGAGAGAGCTAAAAACAGGGGTGGGTGTTACCGTGCAGCAGTTTCCATCTGAAACACAATCAGTGGCTTTCATGTCACGCTAAACGAAACTTACAGCACGCTACATGTGTCACGCAACACGGATTGCACAGCACGCTACACATGTCACGCTACATGGATCGCACAGCACGCTACACGTGTCACGCTACACATGTCACGCTACATGGATCGCACAGCACGCTACACATATCACGCTACACGAAGCGCACAGCACGCTACACATGTCCCGCTACACGAAGCGCACAGCACGCTACACGTGTCACGCTACACAGATCTCACAGCACGCAACACGTGTCACGCTACATGGACCTCAGAGCACGCAACACGTGTCACGCTACATGGACCGCACAGCACGCTACACATGTCACGCTACACGGACCGCACAGCACTGCATCCACAGGACTAACACTCCCAGACAGGCAGGCTGACACCCTGATGCACTAATTAAGCCTTCATTGCCAGCAAAATGAAATGTAAACGCTCTGTAAGATGTGAAGGAGCACTAGCCCCATCCACTTCACAGTCTCTGTCACAGACAATGCCTATATCTCCAAGTTGATAGTTTTATGTTCTGGAGGGCAGTTTAAAACATTTTTGCAACACTTTTATTCAATTCTTTGAGATATATCAACATGGTCTAGTTGTATCCAAGGATCCAGTCGTCTGCATGGTGTGGAGAGGAACAGAGAACCAATAATACCCTTGTTTAGAAGACGCTTTCCTTTCCACACCGCTAACCAGACGGCCAGCCAAACGGCCCTGCCGCGGACACTTTGGGACAGGGCACATCCTGGGAAAGTGAGGTGTTAGCCTTTTTGTTCAGGTACTCATCCACATTCCAAAATGGGCACAACTAAAGGGAAGGAAAATCAATAGGGGGGGGGGGCTGCAGCTGACAGAGGGCCAGGGGAGGCTTATTGCTTGGGGACACAGGGAGCAGTTTTCAGACAGAACCAGAGGGGGGGGGTCACCTTTCACGGTCTGGCTGGTTTTAGATTTCTTTATTTTAAAGTAAACGGGTAAATCATAAACGGGTTACCGGACACTTTGCGACCGGACTCCGAGCACTGATTTTTTTTTCTGTTCAGCCATGCTTACGACCCGGGATCTGGCTGGAAATTCCGAGCATTCCAGGGTTCCCACAGCCAGCCAGGGCTACTGAAACAACAGCAATGCGGATGGGCTAAAGCTCTACCCATCTGGATCCAGGCGCGTTACATCTGAAGTTAGACGCAGACGGTGCGGGAGCTGTTTAACCCGGTAGCCTTACTCTCGCTGCAAGCTCCAGGAAGGGGTGGTCCTCCATGACTGCAGTAATGCAGTAACAATGCATAACGAAAATGCATAGAAGTGACAAGCTAAACAGCAGCTTGAGTTTGTTATTACTATACAAATACATCAATTTTTAAAAGATTGCCTCATTTGAAATGTCTAAAACTATTCTTTTAAAAAATCAAGTCTTTTTCAAAAGCACTGTAATAGAACTGTAATAGCAACGTATTAGTGCCATTAACTACTCATTATAGGTAGTCCCATGGTTGTTGCAGGTAAAAACTATGCATTTTCGTTTCTACATAGTTCAAACCAATAGTTACAATAGTTGAGTTCACTCAAATTATACTCCAATAGAGGCGTAGTAGCCTAAAGCACATGTCCATGTCTCATGTAACCTGCATTTTAATCCTGACCCCCGGGGTTTAAACGTGGCGTCTCCTTCCACGGGTCAGAAAACACTCGCTTTGTGTGCACGTGTGGCAGCCATCCTCATGCAGGCCCATAATCTCATCAGTGGAATCCTAGCAGCTCCCTGCTGGAATAGTCCACCACAAATCAAAGGGACATGGGTAACTATAACAAACTTAACATTAAAATCAGCATCATCGTAGTCATCATCATCATCATTGTAGCCGTAATTAGAAATGGTCCTCTGAGGAAATGTGTAGCATTTTTGTAGAAGAGCCTGGAGAGCACGGTCACTTCTGTTAAGCCGTTGACGTGGTCAACATCTGCATCGCAGAGAGGGTCATGACCTCCTGCAGGACCCCCAGGGCAGAACAGGAGCCGGCACACTGGTTTCCTTGGTGACCCTTCAGGACACGCGTCCCCATCACAGGGATGGGGGAGTTGGCTGGTGACCAGCTAGTTTGGCAGCATCCCTTCCCCCATTCTGCCCTGACCTTGCCCCGCCATACTCCACCCCCAAGGCAGATCTGGGAGTGTCGCATGGGACGACTAGGTGGGTGGGGGTGGGGCAAGAGGTGTGGACTTTGTGCTTTGATGTTGCATGGATGAGCTAAATAGTTGGGGGGGGGGGGGGGGGGTCCACTTTTTTGTAAGATGCACCGACCTTGGAGAACCTTTTCATTATAGCACAGAGCACAGAACACGATACTTCAGAACTGAGTCAAATCTGAGGGTAGTTTCCCAGCACTGTGGTAAGAGATAGGACAGTGAAATGAGCCCCTGAACCTGCCGTTACTCCAACACCTCCAGCACCGCGTCCAGGCTTATCGTCATCTGATTGGAGGAAGAACCATTTGACATTTGTTAGAATCTTCTAACTCGTAAATTAAAGCGAAAAGGCTGAGAAGAAGCCCAAATTTGAACAAGCGAATCAGTGTCAATAATTTGGGTAGAGCAGCAGGCTCTACAAGGAGCAATTTTCCATGAACGACAAGGCTGGCAGCCTTGACAAACGGCTCTGTCTTCTCCACGGACAAAAATAACTCACACAGTGCTTCCCTGAAGTCACTCTATTCACCCTAAACGCATCAGGGAGCCGGATTCCCGTTGTCGCCGTAGTGACACACACACTCTCTCGTTCTGGTTAAAGCCCACACATAACTGCTATAATTCATAGAGCACAACTTGTTGATTCGCATTTTATTTTAATTTTTTTTAAACAGACTTCTTAAATCCGTGCAGAAGGATTCAAAACCACCCAGAATGAACGTCAAACTTTTATTAAAGTTTTATTAAATACTTAAATACTAAAACTATGAAAAGCCAGCTGTTGGTTCCTTGCCCATTAGAAATAAAAATAAAAAGATGAGACGCCTCACCATTAGAAACGGAGCCTAAGCTATACTTGTTTAACGATCAGATCCAGAACTAACGATCCATTAAAGCCTTCTGGACCCACAGCACGTATTTTAGCCAACAGAAACTTTGACAGGTAAAATATTAATAAACGGAAAGTGCTTTACAGAAATAATTTATAGCAATGTACATTTTCAAAAACATCTGAAGGAAATGAAGCCATTTCCAAATTATTGCTTTCAAAATAATGAATATGGAACCGGGAGCCGTTTTTCCACGTTCACATCATACCGGGACTTAGGAGCCAAAAGTGCAGTCTGCATTCCTTCTGAATGAATGAGAAAAGATATAGGCATATTTTTGTGCTAACCACACTAGTCTGTGTGGTTAGCTCCTCAGTGAAAAGGGTACACATACACATAGCCCTTGCAAAACAAAATAATCTAACATTTCATTACACATGTGCAGAAGGAACCAGCCCCCCCACACACTTTCACCCGAATGAAAAACTTGAGAGAGCTACTGGAAATATAAAAAGGCCACGTAAAATGTTGTGGATATTTCAGCCTGGGGACTGGGCATACATTACTGATGTAAAACAGCTCAAGTCAAAAAGTCTGTGGTTAAACCCCAGAGCCCTCCCGGTCAGCCAGAGTGGACGACGACGGACGGAGGCAGCGACTTCCGTTAGCTTTCCGATCTGCCTCCCCGGTGTTATCGCCTGCCCCAGCTCACACCCCAGGGCCATCCCGCAACTGGCAGGATCAGAACATTCCTCGCACAACTTACCAGTATGCGCTTTTCCCATGGTAGACCACCAACAAAAACAAGGACATCCCAAATTTTCTGTTTGAGAAAATGTTTTGCCGTTCTCAACCATTTTCAGAATTTTAGAGATTTTAGGGAAATGTTCCCTCATGACTGATATTGGATCATATCTTGAGTCTCTAGCATATACAGTGCCTAGAAAAAGTATTCAGTTTTTTTTTTTTTTTCCATTATTTATCCAAAAATATTTCCCATCATAAAATCAATATTCCTAATAATGCTGGATTTTATCAAACAAAACAAAATCTCAATTGGTACATTGGTAATTCAGTAAAATGAGAGAATTAGTCAGGGGTCTGAATACTTTTGCAAGGCTCTGTAGATCAACTCACGACTTGCAGCTGTTGGGTGTCAATTGTACAATTCAAAAGGTTCAAAAGATTCTTCCTAGAATGTACACAAACGAGGCTATTACGAATGTTTACATTACATTAACATTTAAATCGCAGAGGTACCGTTCTGCCAAAAACACCTTTCTAGTAAAAAGCCTGCAGCTTTCTAATCATTACCCTGTGTGCAAAAGAAAGTCAGATGGTTCACTCTCTGGCTTCCTCAATGCGAAAAGACACGGCAGGGGGAAACGTACGCAGCGTCACTGCTCCACACGCACTGAACCCGGAATAACCTGGAACACGGGGAAGCTGAAGCTGAACCAACACAGCCCACTTTCCGAGGCTTCTGGTCTGAAGCTCATGTGTTACAATGATGGACGTTGTATAGCGGCCTTTGACCCATTGTTGGTCGTCTATGGATACCTGACCACCGGACAAGCTGGGAATTTCCTCTGCAACAAAGCCGGATGACCAAGTGAGGCTACCAATCGGAACTCAACGGAAGGAATCACAACTGGCACTTCTGGGTGACTGAAGGCCAACGCTGAGTTTTCTTAAGATTAACAGTCTTGAAAATTACACAAAGCAAGTGTAACTCCCAACAAGTAAACCTTCTTTTTCATACCAAATACAGCAGTCAATCCTGCCAGATTGGAAGGAACAAAATTGCCTGTGAATGTTTATGGCATAAAAAAATTATTACAAAAAAATATAAATGTTAAGTTAGATGCAGTCCTTTTTCAAATGCCTGCAATTTTAATTTACAGTAAGGAGGCAGACAGTTGGGGGAGGCATTTCGTATTCATGGCACATTAAGCCTCCAAAAGCAATCAGTCTCATTAGGTAAATTGGCTGATTTTAAAGGGACATGCTTATGGGCATGAAGCCTACGACCCAACGTTTGCTAAGGCTTAAACATCAACTTTTGAATCGTTTAAAGGAAATTGTTAAAGTTAACTGCAAAAATACCAATGCTGCACTGTGGAGAAAGCGAAATTCATTTTACCTCTGTATAACAATGCAGAAATTGAGATTAGACTGATTAGATAAGCACTAGACACGGCAGTTTCACCCTGTGCAGAGCAACTGAGTTTCCCCCACAAAAATCATCTCAAAAGCTAAAGTCAAACTCAACTAAAGGTCCCTGCTATGAGGATATTTCAGGACGTGGTGAACGTCTGAGTCTTTTCAACATTAAAGAAAGGAACACTCCACACAGTGTTACTGATCTTGGTTTATGTTCTCCTACAGCCCGCCAAAAATGTGTGAGGAGGGAATGTAAACAAACACTTATGACATTGAAGATCAACGTCACCCCTAACTGCCAACTTGGATAGAAACTTCAAAAGGCAGGCTTAGTTACATTGTTGGAATGTGACACTCGAAATACGTTTAACTGATCTTTAGATGTGAATGGGGCTTTCAAATTTACAAATTTCCTGAAAAACTGTCATGGAAACAACTACTCGCCTTTATAAGCATAATAAATATCGAGATCATCTTATCTATAAGATAACATGCCTAGAAGCATTTAATCACTTGGCTAGAAAATTTATTTATTTAATAAATTACTCAATTTGGCATCCATTAAAGAAAACACAGATAGGTACTATAAACCAGCAAAATATTTATCTTCGTAAATAAGAAATGTCACAAATACTCAGACACACACACTGCATAAATTAAACTAGAATTCGATCAAACGATTAATCTCACTGACAGATCAGTCACGTGCTGCATTATTTTGGGTCAACGCTACACTTACTGTGCAGGAGAGATCGATATCTACACTTGTCAATGCAAAAATAAACAAACAAACAAACACGCTATTCGGTTCTCTTTTTAATTTCTTTTTTCTTTTACATCACATATAATTTGATCGTAACCGGCAAATGTACTCCGACACCAAAAATAATCGCAATACATGCTTAAACAAAACCATTCAAAGTCGCTTATTATTTATTATATATTATGATACGCTATGCTGTCTTGGGACGGGAGTAAAAGGCACATTACATACCTCGCTCGCAATGTTGTCCTGGGGTTGACTTCGCTGGTTGAAATACGCACTGTGGCGGGCAACGGCAACGATGTTACGATAACTGCACAAGGTGGCAGGCTAGCTAGTATTTGTCAGAAGTTTGCAATCACACGTTTCCTCACAATCGTCTATTTACGACGGAGATTAAAAACTCGGTACTGTTGCACAGCCATTGCCAGACTCAGGGACAATCCTTTGTTAACAACTCTCGACGAGGCTGTTCAAGAAACTACGACTCTAACGGGATCCTATCCTATCCTTGCCTGCTGTGT
The DNA here is from genome assembly GCA_025775065.1 of Hiodon alosoides. NCBI lineage: Eukaryota > Metazoa > Chordata > Actinopteri > Hiodontiformes > Hiodontidae > Hiodon > Hiodon alosoides. Next base: position 7,181 of record JAOYSI010000288.1, on the reverse strand, counting down.
CCCAAAACTAAGCACTCCCTCGAGTACACGTGACTAACCCACTGGGGTTGGCTTTCATCTCCCTAGCAGCTGGAATCAATTAAACCGTTGTTTCACCGGTACAGAGCGCCTAACTTATACTAGGCGTACGGGTTTTTCTCCCTGCACCAAAGCAAAACGGAACTAATAAGGATACTAATTTGCATTCAGCGCACATTGTCAAGTCACTGATGTATCTATACGTTTCACAAGAAAAGATTTTCTTGTGTGAGCGCGGGTGCTGGTGTCGCTATATAAAGTAACGCATTTTAGTCCTGGATAAAATCAACAGTCGGTAAATAAAATTGATCGCATTGAAAACTTCAGAGTCATTCTCATTTGAGAATTGTAGAGGAGATAGTGTGATATATTTGTTGTCCCATTTGGTGTTTGTTTTTTATGGCTCTGCCTTCAGTGACATGGTACTGGGGGACGTGTAGGCTGCCTATTGTTTTCCGCGTTGTCTTCTCGTCTGTTTAAAACTGTAGCATAAACACGCACTACAGTTTAACATTTTATTCATTAGAGTGATTAATTCTTCTCCGATTCATACATTTCTGTCAGGAATGTTACCGTTTATTTTAGCAACCCGCCTTTATCGTACAATTTATAGTCTATGAAATAGTTGCGATTGACTTATATTTTTTGTACACATGTAATGATCCATTTAACTATATTGTTTTGTTTTTTTTCTCTCAGGACCGAAGACGGCAATGAATCTGTGAAATTGCCCCCTGTTATAACAGCCCTTTTTTGATTATATATAAAATCTTTATTATCCTACCATAAACTATTTCAAGGTGCGTAGTTAAGTGCTATGTCTACCCTTTTCATTTGTAATCGAACATGGTTACATCTAAAACAACGTGAATACATAGATTTGTAGAATAATTATTTTGCATATGGGACTGAATGAAAATTGAATAATTAAAGTTAACTGCTTAAGATAAGCACCGTCTGCAGAGGAGGTCTTCAGGAAAAAGGTTGTATTTGTGTTGATGATATTCATGTGACTTAAATACTAACAAAACTGCTATAAAGTAATGCATTGTATAATCGTCTTTTTTCTCATTGGACTGTATCTGAGTAGGTGGCAAAAAATAGGGAAATGAAGGATGTGTTGGGGTAGGAAGTACACAGGGAGAGAAAGATTCCGTTAATTTCAGCATTCTTTCTGAAGGAAAACTTTCCCAATCTGTCATTCTTCATCTCCCAAACTTCACTGATTTTTACTCAAGACACTATCCTCAATGCAAGACAAGGTTGTCCATGAAGTGGTCAATGGTAGCCTGTGGGGGAAACAATGAGAACTAAGGTGATTTTTTTTTTTTTACACCACCACAGGACAAACATAACAGTACCAAGAAACCCAAACAAATCATATCAGCCCAGCAGGGATTTATGGTTTTCCAAAGCAGTGGTCGGTTTTCCTTTTCACTGTTTAATATCTGCAGAATATTCAATAAATAAATAAATAAGGCCAGATAATCCAGCAATCTAAAACATATAAAACTAAAAGAAGTTCCTTAAAACAGGACAGAGCATCATTCCAAGGCCCAAATGGATTAACCACAAAGTCACGCTTAACGGAACCATCATTTTTCGTCTTCTGTTTAGCTGAACATTTCTTATTTTCATGCACCCTACCAGTAGCGTCTGCAGCGGTGCTCAGCAGATCCATTGGCACAATGCAAATGGGTTCTGAGAAATCGCATTACCGTCAGGGAGATTAAATTCCGAAAAGGAAATTGTTCAGATATGAAACAGAAATGTGCTTTCGTGAGCTCTTGGCTCAGGGGGAGGCGTGCGAGGAGAAGATTCCTCTTCAAAGGGGGAACATTCAAAAAGAAGATGGAGAGGAAGACGGGTTTTGGACCCCAAGACGAGGGGGTGTCTAAGCGCCTGGAATGATGAGAACATTTTATTGGCCACCCATGACCCATATACAACTTGTCAAGGAGTGAAAAGGGGGGGATTTTGGCAACTGATGGGCAAATTAACACGCCTCTTTATTTTAGAACGAATAGGCTTCACAGGCAATTGAAGGGCCACGGTGTTTCCGTGCATCATTGCTGGGTACACAGTGTATTTGTCTATTCATTCTCCTCATTTACATATGCATGGCATCTTTTATAAACAAGGCCCCTGGGTCCCTTTTCAGGACCCAGCTTCTTTCCTGGGGGGGTTATAACACGTCAGATAAAGGTAGAGTAAAGTAGCTGAGCATACCCCTGTAATTATGAAAGACATTCCTGACAGTATTTGGTGAAGGTTTCATTTGACTTACTGTGTCATGCACGTTAGTATTTCATTCAAGACAGTTTTTAAATTATGTTTAAAGCTATATAATGGCGCCATTCTAAAGCACCGACTGCTTTTTTTTTGGTACCAACTTGGTAGTTTGTGGCACAATTTTCTAATGCAGTCGCCACCTGAAATGAATTCCCAGACCAGGCCGTCTCCATGGCGCTGTATTGTGTGTGGTGGACTGTGTGTTTGTGTGAATCGTTTTGAGCTTAGCAGATGCTTATATCCAGACTCACTTGCCAATCTAAATGAATGCATCATTATTAAAACATGGTATTTACTGAAGCAATTCATGTGAATCACATTTCCAAAGGCTTCAAAAGCTGTGCTGTGATTTTAACCACCAACCTTTTTGGTTATAGGTCTGACACCTTAACCACAACATTTACTGAGCTCCCCCACCCCTCGTTATGGCTATGTTGAAGAGCTTTCTCGGAAGCTGTGATCGCACCTGTCTTTGTTGGGAGTGACGTGTGCCTGCCCTTAACACACTGGTTTGTGCAGGTAGCTGGAAAGGCCAGTGGCAGAAAGACGCGGTTGCCCTGAGCATTTGTGGTGGCAAGCCGGCCGCCTATGCAAGCACAGAATACTAAAATGGAAGGCCCTTGGGTCAAAGCACCCCTCCCCCAACCACTCAGTAAGAAAACGTGCCTCAAGCACATGTAAATCTCATTGCCATTTGATCTTGTTTCTGTGTCTGTGTCTGTGTGTGTGGCACGGGGATCAGAACTCCAGAGCCACCCCAGGTTCCCCCAATTTCCCTGCTCACAGAAATTTACCTGCATCTGCTGTTGATGTTCTTTTTGTTGAGAGCAAAAAACTGCCATTGTTTGCCACATCGCACCCCCGGCCCCCCGCACGCCCCACTAGCAGATCTGGAGATTCCCAGGACACTCGTTATCAGTTGAACAGCCGATTCAGTTCGCTGAGAACAGAAGGCTTATCAATATTCAAGCTTAAATTGAGTCCTCCCCATCATGGCTTCTAAGGGTTTTGAATAAGGTGAAATATTTAAACCACCACGGTCCTAGAAACATCAGCATTAAAACATTCCTTTTTTCTGCATGTGTAGAATTGTAATTATAGACAGGCATTGTCCTCTATCTCCTACATCATGTTGTGAATTCAATGGAGATCGCGTGGACATTGTAAACACTGCCCCAGCATGGACACAACATTTCATTTCCTGTGAACATGATGCTAATCGTCACAGAACGATTGTGATGGTGGTTTTAATAAACCAAAAAGAAAAGAAAGACTGCTTATCCTGGTTTTCATTAGGGATATTTTCAGAGCACATGGGTGTTCATGTGCAGCATGGAAACCACTTTGACGTGAAGAATAACAACCAAGGATCTGTACGCCCTGATGATGGCATTCCAACTAGGCTCACAGTCAGAACTGCATCTAAATTTGAATAAGGTGCATGGAGCAAGTGTTTGGAGGAAGCTGGGGCTCCCCTGGGTGTAGCTAGGCGAGGTAACGATGAACAAAAATAATCCTTTGTGATCACATGTAAGCAAGAAAGCAAACAAACAAGCAAGCAAGTAAACAAGCAAGCCAACAAATAAACAACTCACACAACAGGAGAAAGCACGACACAACAACAGTTTTCCTTTGGATCGTGGACATGTAAATATATCTCTTGTGCTGCTTGGAACATCTGATGTTTTCGGTGTTTGCAGCAAAACAACTGGCCTCTCTGGCCCATTATTCTACATGAAGGGGTGGGTTTCAAGTGTCTTGTCGAGTTCCCGATCCTCCGGAAACCGACAGGTGTGGAAGGCCTTCAAAGAGGACACATTAATGAATGCGAGGCCTTGTTTGCTGTTGATGAACACTGACAATATAAACGACCAGACCCGCGGGGTGGGGACAAACACCGCCAAGGTGAATATTTCGAACACCTTGTGATCAAAGCGTCAGCATCCTTTTGGTCTTTGTTTAGGGGCCATGTGCTCTTTCATGTGGGTTTGTGTCATTTAAATAAGTCTCCCGGTGTCTTCACTGTACCCAGTGACATCTGATCAAGTCTCAGAATTTACATTACAATTAGCCTATTGCATGTTGTTAATATTAAAAGGTTTATAAATAGTTAATGGCATACGGGTAAATGATACCTTAGCTATAATTAATGAAGTCCATCGCAGATGGGACACCCTGGGTAATTAATTACTTTATTGTTTTTTTCACCAGATTAAAATAGATCAAAAATTTCGGTAGTTTAACATATAAACGAGGTGTTACTCAGCACCCAGCTAACTTGTGAGACGTATCTTTCCTCAGTGTTTCCGTAAAATTGGTTTAACTGTTAGCTGGTGTTAACTGTAGTGTGCATTGCTGTGAAATATAAGGCACTAGACAATTTCTCTGACTTCAGAGATAGGGTGGCCCCCCATGTGTGGTGCCAGGATTTATAGCGATTAACCGAGATGTGTGTGTGTGTGTGTGTGTGTGTGTGTGTGTGTGAGTGTGTGTATATATATATATATATATATACACACACACACACACACACAAATTTAGAAATAGTAATTATTATATACATATATAAAAGCAAATACATAAGGAGAAAAAAATAGATTCATAACTTAGAGTGGTACAGGGTACAAATGACTTGAAAGTGAGTACTACCTCAAAAGTTCTCTCACTTTCAGTTCACTGGGTAAGAGTTCTGTACTATAATCCAACTTGCAATCCAACTCTTGGTATGGAAGTAGGTGAACTTGCAACCGCAGCTTTCTGCCTGGTAATGAGATGCTGCTGGAGGATATATCCCCTCAGGGAAAGGGGTTTCATGTCCCCCAGCTGCCCGTCAGCCAGTTGTGAACCGGGTCATTCCCAACTTGAAGAAGTCATCCGAGAAATAAACTTTGTGAAACAGAGCTCACGGTAGCCATGGCTTCATCACGATTAGCCCCACAATAAGGGAAGCATCGATTTACATTGATAATTGATTTGGGTTCAGAGCACTAGAGAAAGGAAGGGAGCGTGTGCACAAAAGCAGAAAATGTGATTCCTTTGTACTGCAGGGAGATGCTAACTTCTCAACGTAGGTCCTCTTCAGTGTCCTCATCACGGCTTTGAGGAACTGCTGTTCTACAGATCTCTCGGGGTCCCGCGTGGTCAGTCCAGCGTACCCACATTGGCCCCCTCCATCCCTCGCTGCCCAAAGCCGACTCGTCTGATCAGACTACAGAACAGCCGGACTCTTTGGCTCTGACGGAGCCTGTGATCAGCGAGTCGCCCCTCAGGAGGAACGGGGAACCCACAGAGTCTCCGTGTTTGATCGCAAAGCCCCGGTACTGTCCTCTCTCAACCCAGAACTCTGTAACATACATCAAAAGGTGCCCTGAAGTCTGAGCGAGATGAGGCACGGGGTTTGGTGGGTGTGTGGGACAACACCTGTGCCCCGGAGTGCCCGGGGCTCAGATGGGCAGAGGGAGCGGGAGAGACCTCAGGTGACCCCATAATAGGTAGCTTGTTATTCCATGCTGACACAATGGCACCACGCAGCTGCTACATCCCAAAGACGCTTTGTTGGGTTGAGGTCTGACGACTGCCCAGGCTATTTGAATAAACTCAACTCGCTGCCATCTTCCTTAAACCATTCTTTGTGACATGCTGCATTATTCTGCGTGTGCGTGTGCGTGCGTGTGCGTGCGTGTGCGTGCGTGTGTGTGAACAGTATTAGGTATATTCTGATTAGGTATAGGACTGATATGTACTCCCACACCCGCTGTCACCGGCACAGGCTCACAGCTGGAATAAGAATTTATCTTTCTCATGGGGAAAGACAAACCGGAATTGACCCACAATTTTGTCAGAATCATCCAGCCCTGGTCCGAAAGCCGATTCGACTGCAGTCAGTGTTCACGGTTCAGCGTGTCATTTTTGCTCAGAAGCACCCTCTCTGAGCATAATGGCTTATACGGTAACACTCGATCCCCAGACTGGGGCTAGGTTCCCTATACACAATTGTGGAATATACAGAGATAAAAGTAAAAACCTTTACGTCAAGATTGTTGTTGTTTTTTCTTTAAATAACCTACACACATTATAATAACCTATAGACAAATTACGGCTGATAATAACTGATAACTGACAACTGACAATAAACATCACTGAGTGGCAAGCTGGTTAAGCATCCTACATCATTAATGAACTGAGACGACAATGCTGCTGGCATGTTTAATTGCGCGGCACAGTTCAGACTACAATGCTAAGCATGTCTAGCTCAGGGCAACAACACAAAGGGGGAAAATAACATTAAAAATACCTGCTTCACAAATAATTAGAATAACAAGCAGAAGAAAATACACCACAATAAGCCCCAGATCTGAAATAGTATCGATGCAAAACTGGGTGTGGCGAGGGCGGGGCTGGGCTGGGCAGTGCCGGTGAGCGACAGCGGATCCCCAGGGCCTTTGGGTATGACAACCAAGGGCGCGTGAGGGGGTGATGCCGCCAATATCTCTGACCTTACTTTGCTTCTTAGTCTGATTTTGGTGATGCTGTAAAACGCCTCATAGCAAAGCAGCACATTATAAACAAGGTCAACCAAATAAACAGGCCATGCTTGTGTAAGAGAGAACAGAATAGACTATTAACCAGCATTCCGATCTCAAGATAATAAAAGTGAAGAAATCTGAAAAAATTCAAAAGGAATAAGCCAAATTAAATTGCCTTGCCACACTGGAAAGGTTTAAACTGTGCTCCACACACACACACACACACACACACTCAGACACACACACACACACACACACACACACACAGACACACACACACACACACACACACAAACACACACACACACACACACAGGCTGCAGATTTAGCGATTATTTTAAAACT